>PVIH01010137.1:0-77482 GCA_004025045.1 Sigmodon hispidus | reverse complement strand
AGGGGATGGGGGAGGGGAGCACAGTAGGGGATGAGGGAGGGGAGCAATGACCACAAGAATAATACAGAAAACCATAATCTAAGCTATTGACTTGACCTGCTGCTAGCATGTAGATGATGACAGCGACTGGTTAGTCACATGACTGTGAGAGGTAGGCAGAGATGAGCTGGACAACCACAAAATCCTGTTACCAGTAAACCCACTGAGGACATGGGGTCAGCAAGAGGTCACCACCGGTCAGACAGGATTATCTAAAGACAGGGCACTCACACAGTGAATAATGACATCCAGCGCAAAGGCAAGTCCTTACCAGCAGTCCTTAGTGTAGAGCATAAATTTTGAATCGGAGTGATTTATTTGGTTCTAAATAAAGGTTAACGGGAGCTGAGAGAGAGAAATGTTCAGTTTTTAAAAAGTGGGAATTGCAAAAAGCCCTTCGACAATCAATTTCTCCTCTAATTCTTTCCCCTGCATAAGGCTTAAGTGGAATCTTCAAACATGAAGTGCCTCTAACCGCCACACAGCTCAACAGAGTAAGTTTATTCTGCAGGGTAAAAATGGACTGACAAAATGAAGACTATTGAGAGAACTGAAACCATAGCAATACAATGGGAAAAGATAGCTTGCTGGTAATTATGGCAGCTAAGGAGGCAGACCGTGAAGCAGGTTTGGTCCATACACCCCATTTTATGTTTCTGTCACCTTTTCCCTACTCTTCACTCTAAGGGAGAGGCCAGCGTGACTTCAAATAATCCTTTAAATGGATAGAAGGGTCCCTGACTGAGGATATGAGCACTTCTATACAGGTGGTAAATTTGTACCAACTCAGGGATAATGACTAAAAATATGTACTAAGAAAAGTTTTCATGATGCTTTTGTTTTAAGGGACCAGATCTCCCAAACAATATTCCTTTATAGTGAGAGCTAGCTTTCTTGCCTCATCAGAAAGTTTCCTAGTTTAGTTGAAACTGTTAGGCCTTAAAAACAAAGGTGATATGTATAAATTAAAATGCCAGATTTGAATTTAAGCATGAGGGTTGTGTCTTTGCTAATCAATATAAGTCTCTGTATTGGGCAGAAGTAACTTTAGATCATCTAACTTTGTTGATGTTTCTGTCACGTAATCACCTGGGTGAGTAGTAGGAAGAGGCTTGTAATCTGATCTGGGCCAAATTCCTCTAGCTCAGCAAATCTTCATGACCTTTTAAAGTTTACTCTGTTTTGATTATCATGTTCCTGAGTAAATACAGGGGCAGGTGTTTTAAGAATATCTCATAGCGTCATAAAGAGATCTCTGGTTTCTTTACATATGTCACAACCTCCAAGGCTACCTTTATGCAGATAAAGTTATCTCCCTAAAATCGGGATGGGTAGTATGTTTAGGACTTTTCTAAGGAAGCTTGGAACCAGTACTCCTGGGAGAAGTTATACATGATTCATAAGAAATTTTTCATAAGTCCAATATTTACAAATTATACAGATATTAAAAGTTCCCCAAGTATGCAAGATGCAGAGATCAAAACCAAAAGTGGAATGGTGGTCACCAGGCAGCTCAGCTTTGCTGTAGCATTGTCAAGCTGCTGGGCTGGCATTTGAATTTTGCTATTCGCATCAGATATGGCTGTACCATTTTTCCATTGCACTGTGGAATTTTCTGTGTCTTAGAAAAAGAACGGAAGTGAGTCATGACGTCCTGCACTAAGGCTCAGTGCTGCTCCTTGAAATGCACAACTTCAGGGCTTGAACTGAACTACCCCAAGGCTGCAGTTTCCACATAGATCTGACCATGCTTGCTGGGTAAGAAGATGCCAGCTGACTTATAAATTGAGAAGGCCTCAAATGCACCTTGAATGATATGAGTGGCTATTGTTCATTCTATCCATTACCATATCTCAAAATCACAAGGAACAAAGTTGAGTGTGTCAGGAAGTGTTCAAGGACCCCATCTGAGTAATAGTAAAACAGAGGATTATAGGGCAGTGCTGGATCCCGGACACCCAAAGAGGTTAATTAATTTCCAGGAATTAGTTGAGTTCCAAATTATTTTCAGAAAAATCCTCAACAAATTTAACTAAAGTAATATTTCTAGGTGATTGAGGACAATCTTATTTTTTTGTGCCTACATGTACATATCTATACATTAAATTAATAAGGATCAGTGTTTGTATTAGTTGTTTTTATGTTGCTGTGATGAAACACCTTAACCACAATAAGCTACTTACAAAAGAAAGAGGGTTTTGGGGAGTAGGACTAAGATTCCAGAGCAATAAGAAACTATCATCAGAAAGGTATGGCAACCAAGTAGCAGCCACCAAAGCAGGAACAGGAAATTGAGAGAGAGCAAACTGGAAGTATAATAAAATAGTCTCAAAACCCACCCCCGAGTGATACCTCTTCCAGCGAAAATATCTGCAAAGAGCATCACCAACTAGGAACCAAGTGATTAAACATCCCAGACCACAGGGACCATTTCTCATTCAAACCACCGAGCTACCTAAAGACAATGTTGGCAACAAGAATTGTTAAGAGAAATTTGTTTTATGCAATATCTAATTGTTTTTTTAGCACCCGTTAGGAAAATAATTAAACCTATTTGGATATCATAAAGGAAGAAGGAAATAGGAAGAAATGATGAAAGTCTGAGGAAAACCATTTTTATCTAAGGTATTTCTCAAAGATAAAATAGTTACTTTAAAAGGACAGGACAGGAGGTGGGGGAATAAAATGGTTAACAAATCAGTCTATCAAGCAGATCCTTTGTTTCCTGTAGACCTAGATGTCTTATTAAACACTAAGCCAAATTTGAATTCCAGCCTTGACAGATCTGTAGCCATCAGTAGACTTGCCCAGGAGGACTGGGATAAAGGCAAGAGTCTGAATCCTCAAGCAAGAGTGTCCTGATGGCTGATAAACCAGTCTGTGGCTGTCTGTCCACCCAACCAGTCACACTTACAGGCCTGCACATGAGAAATGCTGAATGTATGAGAAATGAGAATGTACTCATTCACTCACTCACTCACTCTTACCTTGTATCTCTGATCTGTTTTCCTTTTCCAGACATTCATAGCTAACCTCCTTGCTTCCTTCCTCTAATGCAGAAGTCTATTTCATAAATGCAAAACAAGCCTAGGACCTGTGTTTATAGGACTCACTAGAAACACATACTAAGGTTAGGTCCTTGATTTGGAGCCAATCACTGGAATGAATGTATGGGAAAAAATGCTGCTGAAAAAGTGCATTTTAAATTGTCTATATATGTGAAAATGTTGAAATCTTCTAAGGGGTGGATGGAAATATCAAAGCTGTCACTTTCAGACACTTTTATGAGATCCTGTAATTCAAAAACATCTTCATTTCCCAAAGGAAAATGTGGGTCTTTTGCCAAGACTGCGGACCACACTCCGGATTCTTTTTTTAGATCTTTTTTCCTTTTCAACTCCCCCGCCATCTGGTAGTAAGTTTTGTTTTTATAACATGCTCTTAAGGACTTCAAATTACTAGGATATTTTGGGGCTAAATGAACTGAACCACTACACTAGCTGAAAATACCTTTGAAATGTGAACTTTGCTTCCTCCCGTGGGTGTTTCTCAGTTGTGCACTAGACAGCGTTCTTCTTAGAAAGACACTTACTCTCTCTACTAGAAGAAGCCAGATTGACCGTGTACATATCCGACCCTAATCTCTCACTCAAAGCAGGCCACCTACTACTATCGCCTCCAGAATCTGGCATCATTATTTCTCAATTCCTGTGTGTGTGTGTGTGTGTGTGTGTGTGTGTGTGTGTGTGTGTGTGTGTGTCCGTGAAGCCAACTGGCCCCTGGTAATCCCACACCTTTAAATTCCCTGATGAGAGCATGGTTATTGGAAATACACAGACATGGATAGGGACTCTGCCCCTTTCATCTGTAGCCGTGTGACAGGCAAATTACAGACCTTTCTGAGTCTCAGCTTTTTCTTGTCAGCCAGAGGTGACTATGATCACACCCGCCCTCAGGGTCGTGGAGGATTAACAAGTGTTTCCAAGGGAATTTATATGAGATATCAAGTCCTTGGCTTTGACTTCAGTCTATCTACCATCTTTCACAGATAAGTATTTACCAAGGCCATGGGACAAACTTGTGAAATATTAAAGATGTGTTACATTAAAAATAAAGATATGTTACATTCTTTTATGCTGTCTATATTTGTTTAATGATGCAAAGATGTGGTGCATTCTTTTATGTTGCATTTGTTTAACTCAGTAAAACTGTGTTACTTTCCCTGTTCAAAACAACTGATTGTTCTAATAAAAGCTGACTGGCCAATAGCAGGGCAGGAGAGAGGAATGGGTGGAGCTGCCAGGCAGAGAGAATAAAGAGACTGAGGAGAGGAAGGAGGGAGGAAAGGAGGAGGGGAGGACACGAGGGGCCAGCCGCACAGCCAGCCACAGAGAAAGAAGGAAAGAAAGGTATGTAGAACTGGAAAAGGTAAAAGTTCAGAGGCCAAAGAGAGACAGGATAATTTAAGAAAAGCTGGTTAGAAACAAGCCAAGCTAAGACCGAGCATTCATAAGTAAGAATCAACCTCTGTGTATTTATTTGGGAACTGGGTAACAAGTGCCCAAAAAGAAAAGAGCAAAAAAACTAACTACATAAATTGCATATACCTGTCTCTGGTGAACTTTGTGCTGCCCCCCCCCAGGAGGCCCCCTCAACTTATTTTTATCCAAATCCTCTCTGAGCCCTCACAATCGCTCTGCCAGGATGCTTTCACTGTATCCCTCTGAAGCCCAGTGTGCCTTCTGCTTCTAAGTTCCACCTACAGCATACCACTTGGTTCTTAATGGAGCCCATCTGGTGTCGTTTACATAACACTGACCCTATAGAAGACACCAAACATTTATTTATATAAACATCTCCTCAAGAGAATTTGAAGCCCTCAAATAGTTTTAGATTACTGAGCATGAGATGGCAAATATATGATCCAGATGCTGTCCCACATCCTCTCATATAACTTACAGGCATCATTAATTGAGTTCCGAAAGCACTCAGCCAAGATGCTCTTTCTACCCTGTACTTGGGAAATCATGACTAATTAATCGAAGACAGAATGTGAGATAAAACTGATTTGTCATGGTTGCTATAGCACGCTATTTCTTTGACTTATTATTGGCAAAATGCCTAAATAGTAGAGCCTGGACAAAACTTAGACCTCCCATTTCCATGTTGGATGCTGTTTTGGTTTACAACAATTAACTAAAAAACAAAAAAACTCAAACAACAAAAAACCTTTTATTCTGTCATATGAACAGAAATCTAAAATCTGTTGATTACAAAGAGAAAATGTAATTGATTCCTCTTTTTGTTTCTCTCTTGTAGTAGGGGACATGTATCCCCCCTCCTTGTAATTAGGGTACAGCCCTAGCACCCTGGTTTGGATCTCTCCCTTCTCTCTCTCTCCCTCTCTCTCTCTCATATGCATGCATGTGTAAACTTAAAGGCCTAGGCCCAAAATTTTAAGTCAATGTACAAAAGTTTCTGATAATTTGGAGCATCTCTCAGGGAGTTCAGGATCCTCCCGGAAAGCCAGAGTCCTAGGTGAGTCAGACCGGAAGCACTTAGGGCATATATTTTACTTAGAGTGGAGTATAATGGTAGCTTCTGCCAGGCTCTGGGCTGTCCTTTTCATTTAAGTAACGTACTTAATCCTCAGAACCCCCGGTTGTAGAATATTATTTTGAGATGTGTTGTGTTTGTGTTTGCTTGGGAACCTATCTATGTTTAATGATGCAAAGACCAGTCACATTTGTTTGATTAAATAAAATTCACCTGAGGTCAGGATGTTTCGTCAGCAACTAGCTGACAGGAAATGGTGGGGAGGAGCCGCCACCTGGAGAAAGGCTTTTAAGTGGGGGATGAAGGAAGCAGGAGGGATTTTCCAGGGAGCAAGGAGAGGAGATGAGCCACTTGCTATTCTGCTCTCTGAAGAGTAGAGAGGCTGATCCACAACCTTTGAGTCTTGAGTTCTTTAGAGAGATTTAGATAAAGTTCTGTTAGTAGCTCTGAGAGAGTCGATGCCTGGAGGAATAAAAGGCTGCAGCCCTTGCTGCTACTAATGCTGGAAACTGCAGAGTGGCAGTGGCTGATTCAGACAACCCTTAGAAGTATGGCCAGCTCCAGAGAGCAAGGGTACAAAAGCACTAGGGAACCAAGGAACTATCCCAAAGTCACAACTACAAAGGGGTGGAAGAGATGTGTGATCTGAAAGACTACACTCTGAACCAGGCACAAGAGACAGAAACAATGAGATCACTGAGTAGCCACAAAAAGGGGAAAGAACACAGAAAAGTACAGGGTGAGTCTGTAGAAAAGGGGCATTTCAGAACTGTCCTTGAGGGTGGCTCTGGGGAGGCGGAAGGATGGAGGTGCCACTCTCAACCTGTCTGAACTCATAAAGCAGACACAGACAGAGGACAAAACCAATCTAGGATTGCAAAGAATATGGGGTCATAGCATTCTTCTTTCACAGTCTTTTAGTCTGTGAGTAGAGAACAGAAAAAAAAATGTGAATAGTTTGAAAAGGGAAAGAAGTAGAAAGCAAAGGTCAACTTGGTTGGGACTAGATGTGGAAGTGGAGAAAATAGCCCGATTGTGTGAACCAGACCCTGAGTTTGAACATGGGTGTCCTGGATTACTGCCTCACCATCATCCTTGCTGTCTTCTGAAGAACTAGGTGAGCATTGTTCCATTTCATTTAAACAAAAGGAGCTGGACATCAGGTTGCTGAGTAATGACTTCATGATCTTTGTTTGGGGGGAGGGATGTTGAAGCAGTTAGATGAATGTTCTAACACTGAGCCATGACCCCAGATCTTACAATTCATCCTCAAAAACATTTTTAAAATCATAGCATGAGGTCCCTTGCAGATGGTTTCCAGAAATGGGGGGAGAGAGAAGAAATGTCACCATTATTTGAGTTTTAAATCAAAACAACAGTAGGTCTGTCTATCTTTTCTTCAGGTAGATGCTCAGTGTTGAGTTGAGCTAGGACCATGATGTCTTATATCTGGGCAGTACTTTTCTTATCAAGGAAGATATCATTAATGAGGAATAGCTGTCTAAGTAACATGTTCCATAGTCTTAAGCCTAATGTCTGGGAAGTGTGATTTCCTGGACAGTTAAAGAAAAAAAAAATCAATCATTTTATTTGATTCTACTCTCCTATTTGGGTGCTTAAGACAATTCAGGTGGCCAGAATTATCCTTTTTTTTTTTCCTATCAAGGTAAGTTAAGAACTGGTCACAGGAGTCACTTAGGTTTATGACAAACCTCTGGCTCTTCTAAAGGATTCTTTTTACCAGCTGTTGTATCTAGGTGGGACCCAGTCAAAGGCTTTGCTTACAGTGGCTTATTTGGAAACACTAAGGAAATTTCCTCTGTGTTGATCCTTCTCTCTGTAACATGAACACCAAGAGTATATCCAGCGAGGTCCCCATGGCCTACCCGAATGAGAGGACAGGTGTCTTAGTTGAGATACTAGATACAGGACATTTTGAGAGATGGTCCATAGACCCCTGGGATTTAACTGGACCTTAGAGGACAAATGCTTTTTTCTTCTAATCCATCTATCTACATTATAGGCTTTCAAGAGTGGTTATTGAACACCCAGAAGGTCACTTATACCAGTCTGGCACTTTTAATGTCTGTCTTATATTCATATAAAGTTTGGACAAAAATCAAATGCTTTTAAAGGAATCCTGATTAGACATATATTTGTTCTTTTAAGTCAGTACTTTGGACTTTTACTAAGGACAGATAGTAACTTAAGAGAACTCTGTGGATCTAAGTAGAGGTTTGATAGCATTGTATTGAACTTTGACCTTAGACATTTAAAATCATAGATATATAATCTTTATGTATACATATAACCATATTGTGGTAGTCTGAGAGAAAATGCCTCTTATAGAGAATGGCACTATTAGGAAGTGTGGCTTTCTTGGAATAAGTGTGGCTTTTTTGGAGGAAGAATGTCACTATTGGGGTGGGCTTTGAGGTCTCCTATGCTCCAGATACCCCCAGTGTAGAACACAGTTCACTTCCTGTTACAGATCAAGATGTGGACTCCTTCTACAGCACCATGTCTGCCCGAATGCTGCCATGTCCTACCATGTCAATAATGGACTAAAACTGTAAGTAAGCCCCAATTAAATGTTTTTTTTTATAAGAGTTGCTGTGTTCAGAGTGTCTCTTCCCAGCAACAGAAATGCTAACATACATATAATATATAGTATATGTAATGACATATAATCATATATGTATGTTAATCATATATCATCTTTTATGTATCTATACAACTTATTCAAGCCTTAATGACTTGTCTAGACTTTCCAGTTCTGCTATTATCTTTAAAAGTCCTAAAGGTATAAGATATTGAAACTTTTAATAGTAGAATTAATTCTAGACCATGGAACTTCTTCATGTTAGTTGGTTTAACAGAAAAAGGCTGATGACAAATTCTTGGGGGTTTTGTCCTTAAAAAAAATTATTTATTTGTTTGTTTATTTATTTATATCTGAGGCAAAGTCTCACTCTATAACCTTGACTGTCCTGGAATGAAGTAAGACCAGGCTGGCCTTGAACTCATGGAGATCTTTCTGCTTAAAGATATGATTAAAGACGTGCACCATCATATCCAGCATAATTTTTATTTTTACTTTTAGAGTATAATGTAATTATGAAGCTTTTTAAATTTGGGCTATTTGTTTTGATTAGAATGTATTAAGTGTGCAAAAGATTGGATTTCATTACAAAATTTTCCTTATATGTGCATGATCTACTTCTATCACATACATTTCAATTACAAGCTCTTCCACCTTTCAAGCTTATTTTTTCTTCCTAAATAGTTCTTGTATTTTTATCTTTTTAAAACATAGATTTAATATATGAGAGAAAACATGGCATAGTTATCTTTTTTAGTCTTAGCTTAAATATGTTTTTTAAAGATAAAACAGAAGAAAATCATAACCATTACAAAAACAAGTCATAGTGATAAAGCCTAGTTGGTATTTGGGGGTGGGGGCTTCACTTCTAATATTTTTAAAAAATAAATTTAATTTTCTACAATGTTATAATTATGTGCTCTATAAAACTTAGGTTTGTCTTTTTCAACTAATCTCACTTTATATACACTGTGCTAGGTTGCTTCATGATACTAATATTAATTAATGTCAATGGTCTCTAATAAAGTCCATGATTCATTAGTCTGAAGTTCAATATAAGAAACAAAGACTGTCTATTTTTCACCTCTCTGGCAGTCTTGATTTACTTGTGGAAAATGTTACTGTTCAACACAGATTTTTGTCAAGAACTCATAAGGCTAGAAGCTGTCTTTCCTCATTGTGACTTTACAAACTGTGTGGCAAAGACAGGAGAGCCAGTGACTTTGAACCCTCCTAAGAGCAATGAGCTAAGAATCCGGAAGGTCTACATTCTGAGTAAAGACAAAGGTTCCCTTCAGAGATGTAGAAAGATGACCTAGGTCAGCCAACTCACATTTGGCTGAGACTCTTTGGACAGATGCTGTTAACCCTCTGACAGACTTTTGGTGGCCTAAATGAACCCAATTGATCTTGTTCCAATTCCTAGATAACAGGTGTGCATATTGCTAAGTACAAGGGAGATGCCTTTGGCTGACGTTGGCAATAACTAATATCTTTATTGGCAGTTCAGCTGTGAGTCTGTGGCTATGAAGGGGCTTGATTTGTGCTGAAATAGGCAGGGACAGCAATGAAACCATGTGAAAGCATGACTCCCAAATAAATGTCCATAGCCCTGGAATTTCACTTTTGGACATATGCTTGTGTGTGTGCATATAGGAGGCACAGAGGTCCTTGTGTACCTGGAATGTTAAACATGTGTGGTTGTTTCATTGAAGGCAGGGATACATAACCCATTATCCTCCCAGAAGGCTGGGAGATATGGTTAATAACCTGGTAACCTTTGCACTATCTGTGTGGTAGGAGACCACACCAGATTCTTGCCTAGATCTTTATCATACGCTTGCTTTCTTAGTCAATCTATAGAACCCATCTAACAGAAGATGTGAACTGTACTTTGTAGAGTGTTTCAAGGCAGTCACATCTGATCTTTATTTAGCTTAATTTGTTTCTTGAGTTTCTCAGAGAGATTTATGTGCACAAAGATGGAGAGAAATTTAGAGTATGTTCATATTCATTTATCCCGAAAAAATAAGCAGCCCATTCCTCCTCTGCTTATGTTTAAAGTACAATAAGACCCTTCAAGAGACTAGGAAGTGGTCCAGAAGAGGAGCCGCCTTCAAACATGGCTGACCCTGGTGTTCAGCAAAGGTGTGGCCAGGGTCTTCAGAATGAGTTTAACATAGAAGCACAAGAAAAAAAAATCATCAAGGGATTTTGC
The DNA here is from genome assembly GCA_004025045.1 of Sigmodon hispidus. Classification (NCBI taxonomy): domain Eukaryota; kingdom Metazoa; phylum Chordata; class Mammalia; order Rodentia; family Cricetidae; genus Sigmodon; species Sigmodon hispidus. The sequence goes on along the minus strand of PVIH01010137.1, from coordinate 67,067 downwards.
TTCAGGTGACCACTCAAAATGGTTTTTTTGTATTGGTTTGTGTGTGTGTGTTTGTGTGTATGTGTAACTAGATACAGAAGATAGAAAATAAATACTGCTTCTAATTTTCTCGTGTCTCAAATGTAACCATCCATGTTGGATCATCGCTTGGCTCATCACAGATTGACAAGGAGATAGGCCCAGGCTTATTGTAATGACTAAGACATTAATGACTAAAGGACCAAGCACTTCGTTAGCTTCACTACTCATGTCTTCCTGGGAATCTCTAGATAAGTCATATATCCTTTTGCTAAGTTTCATTTTAAGGAGTGGGGATGGGGAGATTAATATATGTTCAGTTTCACATCTGGCCATCAGTATGATCAATAAAATGCACAGTTATTCAACAGTAATTTACAAAGGTAATATAATGTCTCCCCTTGGCAATACCAATGAAGCTTTTTAGAAATCTGGAGAACACATTTCCATTGAGGAAAATGTAAGAACTTTAATACCTAGATTTGAGTTCTTACTACACTCTATACATTTCAGGAAGAGTTTAAACCAAAGGAAACAGAATTTTTTGATTCACTCACGTGTGTGCTGAAAGGACTTTAGACGACCCCAGATCATTTACCTGGAAATATTGCCACAGATGACTGAGCATGGATGAGTGTTGTGCAAGTATTGGATGGCTTTGGATATTCCTATCAATATATTGATTCGAATGTGCCAGGAAAGTGGGACCGTATTATCCTAAACAAACAAACGAACAAAAGAATTTAGTTTGGTTGTATTTTCTTAGTGCAAGTTACCTGTAAATCTACTCTATGAGTGCATGCTACCATAGCAATAGATAACAACGTGGAATAAAAGGTGAGCCAATATTTCATTTTGATACAACCCCACAAGATTCAATATCAGATATCCTGCATATAAGATATTTGCATTACGATTCATACCAATTACAAAATTACAGTTAGGATGTAGCAATGATATAACTTTATGGCTGGGGTCAGCACAACATGAGAAACTATATTAAAGGGTCACAGCATTAGGAAGGTTGAGAACTACTAGCCTTGGAAACTACTCAACAATTTTTAACATTAGTTTAGTCAAACTGTAGCCAATGGGCTGACAGTACAGCTCAGCAGTAGAACTCTTGATTAGCATGCACAAGGCCCTGGGTTTGGTTGTGCCCACCTAAATACCACATGCTATGAGAAGATGAGACTCCTTATTTTAAACTCAGTTGTATATAGTTGACAATATTACACAGAACCCAGTAACACATGTGTTCACCTGACAGATTCTCTGCTTGCCTGGGGAACCATTCCTGAGTATCCCCCTATGTGTGTGCTCATACCTCCGCTCTCAGCTCCCTCCATTGACAACATCTCTCTTTCACCCTGGGCTTTATCAAGCCAAATGACATGAAAGAATGGTTTCCTCAACTTACTACACACTGTAGTCTGTCGAAAAGCGTCCCGTTGCTCATATATGGATGAACCAGGCAAAGCTTCTCCATCTCAGTAAAGTATGCAGTCAACTCTAGTATGTGGGGATGATGGAACCTTGAACCAGAAGATTTGAAAACAGTCAAATCCATCACTCAAATAGAAGGTGGGCAAGACTCTGAGTAGGAACGGTGGCAAATGGTTCTAATGTAAAACTAGGTTAAGCCAAGACAAGTAGTTTCATTGGGAGTTCCAACCAGTGCTAGATCTACCCTTTTTAACTGGCTGTTGGCATGTAAGTAAAAGTAATATATTAAAATAGAAGATGGGAAAATTTAAGGAAGCATTGATTTCTTAAGGTTTGGGATACAAAGAACTTTATACAAAAAGGAAAACATGATTTCATATTCACTTATTTTCACTGATATAAATCAGTGGCACATCTTTATTCTGTTAAATAAGTAATGATGATGCAACTGGGACCTGTCTGATTAAAGACACAAAGCAAGTAAATCACAAAGACACAGGATTATAGAAGGTGTCTTCACTCATCCATTAATGGAGGTGCTAGGTTGAACCTCAGTTACATGCAGGAAAGGGATAGCTGTGTCTTTACAAAGTTTATATTGTTATCTAAAATCCAGACAATGGTAACTTGAAGTATAAAATATGAGACACTTATTTTAAATTACAAATTTCTACATTAGAATATTATATATTATTTTACAATATTATTATTTTCTACATTAGTATACTAGTATATTTCTTAGGCTCCTGTAATAATCATTTATTAACCAATTAACCAAAATAAACTCGAATCCTTGGATGTCATTGCTTTATGAAGATCAATACACTCCAGGTATAACATTTAATCTTCCTTAACTTGGTTAGATTAGAATTACTGTGGGAAAGCAGTGCATGTGGACATCAAGGTCTTATGGACTAGGTTCCAGAAACAAGTAAAAAGGCAAGGCTGTCAGAGCACAAGAACACATCTCTCTGTGCTCCCAAACTGTGGACGCAATAAGGCCAGTTACCTCGTAACCCTACCACTCTGACTTCCAACCATGATGAACTGTATGATCAAACAATGAACCTGAACAAACCTTTGTCTCCTTAAGACTTTTTGGTCATGTACCTTGTCATAGTAGCAACTAAAGTACTAATACACCGGGTAACTGCAATGTGTGGAATATGCAAAGACTGAGTTCAATTTAAGATACTGAATACCTATTATGTTTTGGATATGTTTGGGAACATTGTAACAAATGAAGCTGTAAAAGAAATGTTCTACTTATAAAAGTCTATAATTTGCTTCTTTTGTAGCAGATTTCCTACAAACACAAATATGCTTTCTTATATGCAAGTGTATAGATTTATAATTTATATATATATGGTATATGAGGTATAGTGATTATTTTATCTCTGTTGGCTCAAATACAGCAATGTCTGTGTGTGTACTTCTATATCTATAAATACATACACAAATACATAGAAAGACTTTCCATGACAAAAACCTGCCAAAAAACAAGATCCCTGCACTTTATTTTGATTCAGATTGTATAGTGGAAAACAGTGGCGTAGTAATAAATTGAAGCGGTGTGGCGAGCTGCTTAAAAAAATAATCTGTACCCAGTGGTTGGCTGGTTCTCTGGCAACCTAAAATAATACTGAGAGAAACATCTTTTGGAAGCAGTAGATAGGAGATATCATAGAGACAAGGCAGTTCCTGATTCTCATTTCTCCTGTGGGCACAACAGAAATGACAATTTGCCTATTTTTGTTTTCTAACTTTTACTCTATACATGTGTGTTTTGCCTGCAAGCATGTCTGTCTACCACTTATATGCTTGATGCCTGTAGAAGCCAGAAGAGAAAATCAGATCCCCTGGAACTGAAGTCATCATAGATGGTTGTGAGCTGACATGTGGATGCTGAGAATCAAACCTGGGTCCTTGGCAAGAGCATCCAATGCTCTTAACTGCTGAGCCATCTCTCCAACCCCACAATTTGTTTATATTTATACATTATTGATCAAGCAGAAGAAAAAGCTGGGTAGTTCGGATGTTAGTGAGGCATGAAAATGAAAAGACAGTTGGTGTGATATTGCTTCTTTTGAGTCTGTACCACTTTACAATTTCCCTAGAAATTTTTAAGTCCATAGAATTTTAAGTTATATAGATCAAGATCAGCAAATTCTATATTGACTGAAATCAATTCAGAAAGTATTTCTAAATGGCCACTCTTGGCAAAACAATACAAGTCTCTATGAGGAGACACAAAAGGCAGACATGAAGGACACAAACTTGGACTTGCAGCTGTGTAAATGTAGGCAGGTTGTTTCAACACTCCAATTCTCTGAGAAGGTGTCTATAACTATATTCAGAAATTAAGATACCTGCTTCTTGCTCACACCTTTAATCCCAGCACTCAGGAGACAGAAGCAGGCAGATTTCTGGCTCCTGGTCTACAGAGCATGTTTCAGGACAGCCAAGGCTTATGCAGGGAAATCCTGTCTCAAAAACTAAAGCCAAAACCAAACAAACAAACAAACAAAAGAGTTCTAATGGATTAAAAAAAAGCTCAAAGTTAGGTGGATAAGGAGGTATAGGATGAGATGGTGGGCCAGGGAGAAGTGGGGAAATGGCAATAAATATCCAAAAACATGGTACAAACTCTCAAAAACTTAAAAGATTATTTTTATAAGTTCATATCCCCTGATAAAGTAGAATTATATCCTTGGGATTCAAGAGTGACCAGTGCACAAAATGACCAATAATATACCCCATTATCTTAGTGAAGGTTAAAAAAAAAGTCATGTGATTATCACAACAGATGCAGAAAAAGCATTTATCAAAATTCAAAGTCCTTCAAGATAGAAATCTCAATGAATTATGGAGAGATTGCACCTCAATGAGTTATGGAGAGAATCAGTATACAATAATTGCTATATATGATAAACTCATTACTAATGATGTAAGGCATCATGACAGATATGTTTCCCTCCAAAGTGGGAATGAGATGTGGAGTTCCACACTTCTATGTAGCACAGCACTGAAAATCTTAGCTAGAGTAAGTAGGCAAGAAAAAGAAGACATCCGAATGAGCAAGGAGACCATTAAATTACCTCAGTTTGCATAACCTCATATATGGAAAACCTGAAAGAAAAAGATGGCTAGAACTGATGAATTCATTAAATCCTTCCAACACAAAATCAACATATAAAACCAATGATATCTCTCTACATTCACAATAAGCTCCCTGAATAAAGAATGAGGAAAAGTATCTGTTACTAAGACATCAGAAAGAATAAGATACTAAGAAATAAATTTAACCACAGAGATAAATGATCTGTACAATTAAACTACATTGACAAGAGAATTAGAGAAACAAACAAATGGGAAGATACATCTGGGATCGTGCGTTGCAAAAATTAGTCCTGCCAAATTGTCCAAGCTGCCCAAAGTTACCCACGGATTCCGTGTTATGCCTACCAAAATTGCAACATTTTTCACTACAAGAGAAATCCTAAAACCCATATATATAAAACCATGAAAGACTTCAAATGGTTAAAGTGATTTGAGAAAGCAGAGCCCCAATTTAAAATGTCATCCCAATGCTTTAGTAATCAAATCAGAATGCATTGGCAGAAAGCGGGCCCACCTATCAGTGGCACAGGATAGAGAGAGGCCCCAAACAAACCAAAACAAACGTATGTCATTAACTAAAACCATGACTAGGAGGTGGAAATACACAAAGGGGAAAACATCTCTTCAATGAATGGTACTAGTAAAAGATGTTTGGAAAGAATCAGTCTTTAAACATATAAAAATTATCTTGATTGATGTATCAGAAACTTAAATAAAAGAGCTGACAGCATGTGGGCCCTGAAACAAAATTTCTTTAAGATTGGCGCTGGCGATGTTGTTGTTAAGATTGCTTGACATTCTTGAATGAAGGGAGATTATCCATCTAACCCTCTCAGCAGAAGGAAGGTTCAATGCAGCATAGAATAGAACACAAAGCAGAGTGAACCATGTGCTATGTTACCCTTCATGTGAAAAGATGAAAATAAGAAACCAAAATGTGTTTGTGTGCACGTAACAGACCTCCAAGAATATATACAAAAGGCTGGTTAATTCAATTGCCAAATCAGCTGAGTAGTGGGAGAAGACACTTTCTAAATGTATCCTTTTGTGCTTCTTAGATTTCAAAATGTCTATATAAACACTTCATAAACAAACAAGTGAGACTGTAAAAATCTATTACACCATCTGGATTGAATGTTCTTTATTGGTTGTTAATATCAGCTTCTAATTGTCATCCCTGACCCTGGTTGTAAAAGGGACAGGATGCAGCATAATGCTTTCTCCCCATTCCCCACTCCATCCCATCTCACACATCTGCTCCAAAGACACCAGGGAAAGGTATCTTCTGTTTGTAAGGGGTGGTGAGATCCCCAGTGTTAGAGGCCTCTACTGAGGAAGGCTTCAGGGATGTACTTACGAAGTTACATAAAAAAAAAAAAAAAAAAAAAAAAAAAAAAAAAAAAAAAAAAAAAAAAAAAAAAGAAGCCATTTAAATGTGTCATTCTGAGACTCCCAGATTCATGAATGAAGTCCCTGGAAACTCATCTGTACATCAAAAGCCCTTAATTTCTTTGTCTAAAACTCTCTGAAGAGAGCCACTCTGATGAAACAGTCTCTCAACTGAAATATCTCTAAGGAAGGGGAAGGGAACGCACATGGGATACTAAGAATTACTATTCAGCTGTGTTAGTCACACACCATTTAACCCATTTCCTTGTGACAATTTCTTGTTTCCATACATCCAAATGAATCATGGAAGTGCTCTCTCTTAAAATGTATTTTAAGAAATATACCAAAGCAGATGTCAAAAGTGTACCCAAATGTTCTAACATCCAGCCCACACTAATTAAATGCCAGCCATGCCAAATACTGTTCTGTAAGATCCAAGATGAACAAAATGCACTCACAAGAGTAAAACTTCCAGCTCTGATAAAAATCTCTTCCAATGCTTCTTAAACTGCATTTTTTTCTCCTGAATGTCATACAAGAAAGAAAAAGAAAAGGATTTAAGAGCTAGCTCTCTACTTCTGAAAGTCTTTGTCTAGGGAGAGTTTCCCTTTTTGATACAGACTTTAGCCCCACCCCCACCCCCACAACCTCCCCAGGGAGAGAATCCTTAGCATTCATCAGATTCTCAAAAAACGTTTTAACTCCCAAGGAAGACTTACAACCATTACCCTTGAATTGAAAGTTTTCCTGCAATCTGCCATGTTGCAAATCTCATATTCAAACTCACCACTTTCAGACATTTACATAAATTCTAAAATATTATGTATTCACAGAAAATCCCATAATGATAAAAACTCCTCACTGATCTCACACACACACAAATTTGTTGCGTATGTTCTTTGCAAACTTCGACTGTTTTAGCATTTTATGAGTTGGTTCATTTGCATATGCCCATTCAAATTTATTTTTGAAATAATTCTGAAAAGATGTGCCTACTTTGCAAAAGAAAAAAAGTTACTTTGTAATAATTTCTCACTACAAAGTTTCAAATCTTGACAAGTGGTACAGGAGGCAGGTGCATCTCTGTGAGTTTGAGGTCAGCCTGGGTCTACACAGTAGGACACTACCCAATCATCCTCATCATCATCCTCATCATCATCCTCATCATCATAATTATCATCTAGCCAAGATCCTCACATACACGTACTGAATAGAATAAATTAATAACTTCAACAATGTTGTACTGAGCGCTTGGGTAGTAGTTGGCACATCCTTGGTATTTTTAATGCTGTATCACTGCTCATCCCTGGATCTGAAGTTCCTTGCTTCTACCATTAAAACGGTACATTAAGATGCTCCTAGGTCCTAGCTATAAGGTCCTTATTTGCAACTTGCTAGAAAAAGAAGTGCTTGGAGCTCTATCATCACTGAAATCCAAAGGGAATTCTGGGTACAACTCTCCAAGCTAAATTAAAAACAATAAACTTGGCTCCCTAATCATTTCCAAGGACTACTTTATTGCAGCCTACATTTTGTTAAGTCTCTATCCAGAAAGATTGGGTTTCTCCCTTTCACTTGCTATTTCTCAGTCACGAGTTTTTTTGTTTGTTTGTTGTTTTTTAATCTGGTAAACAAAGAGACTCAAGGTTGTATCTCTGCAAGCCTCACACTTGAATAGGCTTTATGAACAAAAGACTCCACGTGGGCTGAGTGCTGCTGAGGAGAAGCACTAGCCCCGCTGCTGAGCTGCTGTCCAGACCTGTCCAACCCAAATCAGCAATTGTAAGATGATATCCAGGTGACCGGAAGTACAATGGAGCTGAGAAGCACAGATCTGACAATCTGATAAAATTATCCACTTCCTGTCCTTTGAAAAATGTCATGAAAGACATAATCCCAATGTTTCAAAATGCATTTAGTTAGAAAAGTATGTAGTTTCTTCATAAGAGGCCTTAGCATGATTATGTCTTTCATTTGCTTGTATGTGTTGGTTAAAAAAAAAAAGAGAGAGAGAGGGGCTCAAAAGCCCTGCATTCATTCCCACTTGCCATCTTAAGAGGAAACTACACTGTGGGACCATCAGGTACAGTTAAATTCTTGAAAATGACCTGTCTGGCCTCTCTTTAAACCACTCAACAAACATCCATTGCGCAAATACTAAAGACAGTCCTGTAATAAGGTTCTGGGGTACACAAAGAAATGAGAGTTCTCAAGAGAAAGTCTATTGCTTCAGTTGGAAATGCAGCTAAAAACCGTCATTGCAAGGAGATGAGGCAATGGTGCTGTAGATGAATCAGGTCACAAAAACCATGCCTGATACAAGGATGCAATCAAAAGAGAAGAGGAAGGAGACCTAGAGGCAAGAACATGCCACTCCAAAGTCAACCTCGTGAAAATTCCAAAAAGAAGTGCACATTGGTAGCAGCTGCAGAGAGAACACTAGAGAGACCCTTCACGCTGTGGAGACCCTTCAAGGAGGTGGCCTTAGGGTTCAAACATGAGAGAGTATGTCAATGGGACCGGTGACTCATTGACAGTTTAAAAAACTGGCTTTAACTGAGTCCCGAGAGTGAATATGCTAACATCTTGACTGGCTTTACAATCTGATTGTCTTTAGTAGACAGTCAATATCAGGAATCTCAATGTGTCTGTGTGAGGTTACTGATACAAAATGCAATGCAAGGACATGGAAGAATTCACTTAGTAATTTCATAAAAGAATCTGAAACATAAGCTACAAGCAGGAATGACTTTAGACTCCATACTTTCTTACGTCCAGTCCTGTCCACCAGCAGCTAGGTCTGGTCCATTTCATTTCATTCCTTCTTACCTTCCCTCGTGATTTTGCCTTAGCTTAAGTAATGATTCCCAATACCTGTTACATGTTAGAAACTTTTACAAAAATAGTTTGTGTCTCAACAATGACTAGCATGATACGCTAACCTTAAAGGCATAGTAGTAGATACAAATTTTGGTGGTAACCAACAGATTTCTAAGACTGTTATGTCCTGGTCTTGAGACCTCCAAAGAGACCACCAGAGACACAAATTCTTTGAAATGCAAGAGCAAGGTTTATTGAAAAGTAGTACAAACCTAGGCAGGGACCTTGTCAAGTGCACCACTGACGTAGCAAAGACCAAAGGAGGTGCCTGCCCCTCTGCAAGCTCAGTTTTTAAAGGCAAAACAACAAAGTTACACATCAATTAGTGGGTCTCAGTATGGATACAATTCTGATTAGGTCATTTTTTAGGGACTTTCCAGAATTTCTCTGTTATCTTAGTTGGCTGTTTGTCAAACCTTTTTTTAAAAAAAATTAAATAAAACTTTATTATAATCTATTTTAATCAGCGATATACCCAAAGTATATGCATGTGACAAACTGTCAAAACGTCTTTGCAAGATTTTCACACTATTATGTTAATTTATCTTAATGGAAAAGTGCAAATAATTATGTGAACATATTTTGATATGTGCATATATTTCATGTATAATAATTATATGCATATAATTATATGCATACATGTAGAAAATATAATCAAAATTAATAGCACCATGGAATCTTATCTGTTGCTTACTTTATTATATAATTTCCAAAATATGCTCTTGGTAGTCATAAGTTGTCAAATTACATAATCATAACTTACATAGAATTATATTTTATCTTTTGTTTTATAAACCTAACCTTTTTTTGATCTTATGCCTTGAGACATTCTGTGGTTAATGAGTTGTTATCAGATGGCCCTATGCTATCTTCTGTGTTGGGACATTCTGAGTTTGTACTTTGGAGTCCTTGGGACCTATATCAGCAGTTCTGAGAATTTGAAACTCAGGCCTATTTCAAGTTGGGGTTAGGGACTTGCTCAAAATGGAGGAGCTTCCTAGGCTCTTCATAGACCTACTCAACAAGAGGAAAATCATGCTTGGTACTGGAAACCTGGCCAACCACCAGGGGCTGGTGAAGTCACAAATGTTAAGGAGAACCTACAACCACCATTTTGCCAAATCAGTCTAATCCTTGGCTACATTCTAAATATGTATCCTTATAGCCACAGTTAAGTACAGTCCTCCACCCTTACCAAGGAAACTTCTCTTTCCAGTGATGCAGACCATTACAGAAAAACATAATCAGTCAAAATGCAAAGCCCGGTTCCAATGGATACGTCTATAAAACAATTTGTGCACTCAAGGCTCAAAAAACATTTGGCAGTTAGGAGAACATACTGCTCTTGTAGAGGACCAGAATTTAGTTCTTGATGTCTCTGTCTATTGCTTGGCTCACAAATGCATAAGACTCCAGCTCAGGGGGATCCACAGTCTCTGGGATCCTCAGGCAGATACACATGTATGTAAGTATATATAGTGTGTGTATATGTGTATATGTACACATGTATACATTATATGTGTGTGTGTGTGTGTCTGTGTGTGTGTGTGTGTGTCTGTGTGTGGTTATGGGGGCTTTGTTAAATCACTGGAGCTGTGTTCTAGAAGGCTATGCCCTGGTCCTGCCTTCTCCACACCCCTTTCTTGTCCATCATGAGCTGAGCATCTACTCTTCCAGGTTCTACTATAATGTTCTGTTTTACCATAGATCAGAGCAGAATGACATGAACTGAACATGAACTGAAACCCCTTCATCTGTAGCCAGAAAAGCATTTCCTTTAACTTCAAGTTAACATTCACAGAAATCTGTCACTGTGATAGCCCAGTGACATAGATAGAACACTGGAACATCTTCCTCCTCACCTTCCTGAGCGTTGACAAAAGATCATCTATAAAAATGCTCACCTGTAGCATCATTCTGAGGTTGTAAGGAGAGAGCACTACTAGAATAAAACAAGTGTACACGATCTGATCTTCCTCCCCTCCTCCTCCTCGTCCTCCTCCTTTTAGTAAAGGTCATATTGTGCAGCCTTAGCTTGCCTAGAAATTTCTTTGTAGACCAGGCTGGCTTTGAACTCACAGAGATCTGCCTGCCTCTGCCTCCCTAGTATGGAGATAAAGGGCATAATGCCCAGGCAATCTGATTGTCATGAATGCTCTTGGTACCATACAGCTTTTAGAAAAGTCTTTCTCCTGCAGCACATCTGGGGATGGGAGATATTTTGCTTCCACACCACATCCCTTTAAGACAGACATTCACATCTTAGTCATTTCTCAGCCTCAGCCCCCACCCCAAGGTCATGTATCTCATTTCCACTTCTGAAATTTTATTTTCAAATATAAATCCTTTCAATTGCTAATAAATGACACATTTTAATATGATATAGGAGCAAATAAGTAGAATTGATAAACACCATAGCAATTTGTTCCATACCTGTTTAAGTAATTTAACAGCATATGTTTGGTTTTGAATCTCCACTTTGTATACTTCAAATATTTCCCCTTCTCCAATTAGGAAGTCTTTGTGGAAATGTTTGGTGCCATCTATGATATTTTGGAAGCTGATAGAGGATTTGTGCAGTATTCCTTAGGAGAGAAAAAGGATAGACAATGAACCATCTCTTCTAAGAATCAATGTCACTGTTACAAGTAGGCCACACAGGCTGAAAGCCCATCCTCAGAGCAGAAGACCTGAGAGTAGTCCAGGAGCCCACAGTGGAGCCCACATGGGCACTCTGTGTTTCTGTTTGGGTCTGGCTGTCATCCCTTGATACAGCATGGGGCTTTTTAGATATTTGAACAGGAGCGTGATTTTTTTTTTTTTTTTTTATCTTTAAAGAGGTTAACCAAAGAAGCTTAGCAGAGGCCATGATTCTAGAAATCTGTTTGTCCTTAAGTCAGTGCCTTGCTTTTGACCAAGACCATCCCTGGGAACTGAACTGTCTTCCCCAAGCAATGCTAATAGAGAAGCTTTTTGGACGTCACAGCCTCTAACAGCCTCTCTGAGTTCCTCAGAGTAAATGAAACACACTTGACTTTTGAAAAGATCACCCAAAGTAGGTGCTGGGGGAAGGAATTTAAAGATAATCACATGCAGATTTGAAAAGGCCTAGAGGTGTGACTCTGCTTCAGAGAGCTGGCTGAATTTTGTAGTTCAATCCTCAGAACCACAAAGGATAAACATAAAAAATAAAAAGCATTGCTAAAGCAGAGCTTAATCTTAACTGTGTTTCTACAAACACCCTCTAAAGACATTTACAACTTAATTTAGATATCAGTGCTAAAGACTCAAAACCCTGTCTGCCTTTCCTACATCTCACTTCATCAGGGAATCTTCAAACATGGTGGAAATGATTTTCCAATTGGCCTTAAGTATATCAGAATGACTCTCAAGTGGAACTAAATCATCTTCTCTACAAATAAAGTGCAGAAGCTAATATGAAATACAAATGGATTTCCATAGTAACCTTCAGCATTACCTAATAGTCATCTCAAAAGATCTGTGCATCTATGAAAACTTATGAAGCTATATATAACTCAACACAAGTTTGTAAATGTTTTCTTATGGTGTACAAAACCAGCAAATTCTGCTAACAAAGTTCTTCTATGTTCTTCATTAGCCAGCAGATGATGGTGGTGGTGGTGGTGATGCTTCCTTCCTCTTTTTTTCTGTTTCAGAGAATCCGTGTGTCAAACCCTTTCTTACTTTCCTTTAACTGATGCACTAGTGTTGATTTTATACAGACAACTTTAGTCAATGCATCCTTATATAATAATATGTCATCCACTATGACTACAGGTATCTGTAAAATTTAAAAATATTTAATATCTATAAAAATGTTATATTAAATTGGAATATATAAACAGTGTGGTTATTTACATATACACATATATATTACCTTTTTTATTATGTTCAGGAACAAGATCATCTTCTCTGACATTGGTTGGTCTCTGAAAGAAGAAATATATATTAGTTAATTCTGTTTTTTATAAGCCTAGAAAAAGCAGGACCTGGACATGAATAACTCCCATGAAACTATATACAACAGAGCAGAGTCTAATTTAGAAGAAAGCTGGACTGAAGCTAAGTGAGCTCACTTCATTCACTAGTATTCATTTACATATGGACATGGCTTCCTTGTCCACCAGGGACAGCAAAGCATCAGTACCACAGTCAGTTATAGACAGTTTTAAATGGATTATAATGCTTTTTTAAAAAGTCACTGTAGTGGGATTGTGTTCTGTTCTATTGTAAATAATTGTCCCACCTACTGGTTTAATAAAAAACAATGATTGATTGGCTGAAGGCAGATAGAAAGTGTGGGTGGAGCTACCAGACTGGGAAAACTTTGGGAACAGAAAGAACAGAGCAGAGACACCAGAGAAGCCAGCAGATGCAGAGGACAACTATGATGCTCTGAGAAAAGGTCCTAGCCACATGGCTGAACAAAATATAAGAATCATGGGTTAGTTTAAGAGAAAGAGCTAGCTATCAATATGCCTGGGCCCTAGGTCAATCAGCATAAAATTAATGTGTCTGTGTGTTTCTGTGGGACTGTGGGTCTGCAGGTCTGAACCACAGGCTGGACAGGCCAGAAACTTAGTACAACAAGTTATTAATAATTTGTTATGATACAAAACTAGCAACTCCATAAGACATCAACCAAAAAAAGGAAATTAATAGTTGAGTTAATGGGCTGGAGAGATGGCTCAGCAGTTAAGAGTACCAGCTACTCTTCCAGAGGCCCTGAGTTCTCCCAGCAACCACAGGGTGGCTCACGATCGTCTCTGGTGGGATCTGGTGCTCTCTTCTGGTGTAAAGGTGTACATGCAGAAAGAGCACTCATACATAAAATAGATTTTTAAAAAAGTGAATTGAGATGAGTGAGGAATTTGCAGCACCTTAGTAGTTCTAAGCCTCAGCTCCTGTAGATCCTGGAAGGAGAGGACGCTTACTCCTCACGTATTTACAGACCTCATTTAAATACAGACAAAAGGAGAGGGAAAGCATTTCTAGTTTTCAAACACTGCCTATGCATCTAACATCTTTCCAGAGAACTTCAATCTTAATGAAAATATCTGCACCAGACATCCAGGGTCATTTTCTTTGCACACATGCTTGACGTTAGGCGATATGTTGGAAAATGGAAGCTCCTGATGATGATGCCCTGAAGGATTATAGCTTGATCCTGAAAGAGAGGTAAAGGGAACTGGGTATAGAAATGTGTTGTCTCAAATGTTCATTTTCCCTAAGACCATGAAAATAAATATTTCACTAGTAACACTCATTTCTAAAGTTTAACTTTATTCAACTGAAAGAGTTGTAAAATCATGCCTGTGAAACATTTTCTAATGGCCAAGTTGCCAAACATAACTGTATGCATTTAAAATGTGATGAGCTACTTTCAAGTATTCTTAGTCATCATTAAAAATAGTAAATATGAAACAGAAAGCTTAAAGATAAATGTAATGCTGTTTGTTACTAGGTTCTGTAGATATATATAATATTTTGAAGTTATGAGATTATACTTCCCTGGTTTGGTAAAAAAATCTCAGATCATTATGTGTGTGCACACACATATTATCAATCATCAATACTTACACCCCTTACCAAGTTTAACCTATAATTTTACATTTTAGAATTTTGTCATATCTGAGGTATTCTATGTAGCTTCCCATAAAAGATTAAAACACTTTTGTTTTTGCTGTCCTTTCTACCATTTTGATTCAACCTTTAAAAATTTTTCATCTTTGTGGTCTAGTTACTCTTATTTTCTTGTGTTTATCCAGTTATTTTGTTTCTAAAACTAGCAACAAAACACCATCAATTAATTTTTCAAAACCCTCATCTAACAATATTATTAAACCACTTGAACCCTTCAATATATGTAGAACTTTCCTCACAAACACAGACTTCACACATCCTCCTCCAGAAGACACTGAACATTCTCCAGTCACAACATGTGTTGGGCAATAAAATGAGCATCAATATATTTAGAATATTTGAATCATACAAAGTACATTTCCTGACCCCTGGGAGGTAAAAATAAAAATCAGATATAAAGAGAAACTTAAAAACCTCACAGAAATAATAACATTAAAAATCATGACTAATGAATCAAGGACAGTTGGGTATTGCCACATACAACATTTCAAGTCTGGGAGCTATAAAATACTTTAAAATAAATCAAATATTTAAAAAAAATCACTAAAACGTGAGGTAGGTAACACATGCAGAGTTTAAAGGAAAACTTGTAACTGCAAACTTCTACCTTAAAAAGGAAAAATATATCTCAAACTAGGAGTATATTTTCATTGTAAGTAACTATTAAAAATGGCAAAGTAGATGAAAGCAAATGGAAGGAATTCAGGTCAGAGAGGAAAAAGAATTTTCAAAAAGAGATTCATGGAAAGCAAGAATGGCTCTTTGAAAAGATGAACAGAACTGACAGTAGATTAGACAGGATGAAAATGGAAAGAAGGGAAGGAGGGAGGGGAGGGAAAGAGAAGGAGGGAGGGGAAAAAGAGAGAGAGACTCAAATTACTAAAATTAAGAACAAAAAAAATAAGCATTCATAATTGAGTTTATGATTTCACTGAATCATCTGTGTTATACAGGAATGTTAAGATATCAGGAAATAGAATACACAAATTAGATGATATGAATAGATTTCTAGGATTCTATCTACTAAAATTAATTCAATAATTATCTAAATAGATCTATAATAAAGTAATTGAATTAGTGTTTTCTAACCTCTGATGGAGAAAGGGTTGGGCATTGGTTAATTCTACCAACCACATACAATTTAAGACAAGCCCTGCACAAACTTTTCACACTCAAGGACAGGATAACTCCCAAGTCATTCAGTGGAGCCAACATTATTTTGATACCAATGCCAGGAAAACGGGGCCAAGTATAGACCGCTATCCCTTATGAATATAGATGCAAGCATTCTCAATGAAACACCAACAAACCGAATCTCCAAATAAGCAATGTGTCACATGTCACAACTTAGCAGGATTTATCCTAGAACTCCAAGATTTACTTAAAATTGAAAACCAGCTAATATAACACAACTAAATAATAAAAACCAACTAAGATAACACAATAGAATCAAGGATGCAAAAATATATGTCCACCTCAAGATTATGACGAACAAATCAACAAAACCCAATACCCTGTCATAAAACAAAATTTAAAACCATAGAAACAGAAGGGAATTTCCTCAATCTGATATCTATAAAAAAAACACAGTCAATGTCATGATTGTATGCAAAAAACAGGATGTCTTAAGGTCAAGAACAGGGCAGGGCTGCTTGGTCTGACTACTTCTGCTTGTTATTACATCAAGAGTTCTAGCTAGAGCGGCCAGTCAAGGTAAAGAGCTAACACACACCCTGAGTCGGGTGATGGCATGTACAACATTTCCGGAAGCTATAAAAGAAAACAATTCATCATCCTTTGTCATTAAAGAAAACAAAGATAATATTGCATTGTCAGGGAATGACAGCTTTAAAATAGTTCCTCCAAGAAGCCAGTAGAAAGCTATAGATTATGTATCAGAGCTACTTAAAAATAAAAAAAAAAAAAAAAAAAAAAAACACTGATTTGGGGAGATAACTCAGCTGGAGAAGTGAAAAAATCAGAGTTCAATCTCCAGAACCCACATGAAGAAAAAAAAAAAAAAAATAGGCAGATCCCTGGGGCTTGCTCACCATTCAGCCTTGCCTAGTGAGGGATCATGGTCTTGAAAAACAAAGTGGATAACTCCAGATGAATGATATCCAAGGTTGTTCGTTTATCTAGACACACACATGCACACACACACATGCATCCACACCTAAACATACACAAAGCAAAACAAGGGGGGAAAGACCCTACTGATTATTAAAATATAAATGCAAAATATGCTGTGTATTTATATCTGCATACTGGAAATATGACAGTAAGCTCTATGTTCGTTGAACAGGTTGGTTATGTGTCAAATTGTAAGAGATTGCTTTATGGTGGTAATGAAGCCATCTAGTGACAGAATCCTGACTTGCAAGGAAAGTCCCTGGGAAGGAAGACCAGGTCTCTCTGATAAGATTCAAAAGACAATTCAGAACTAAGTGATGACTGTAGGCTCAAATATGAAAGGTAGAACATACTTCTAAAATTAAAAATATCCACCAGAAAGAATAGAAGTTTTTAAAGATAAGCAAAAAGAGATTATCTCTTTTACTGCGCAGCCTGGCCATGATAGCAGCAGGCAGAGTCTCCAGTAAGAGTTTTCCGACTAAATCAGTGCCCAGCTTCCACAGGACACACCTGCTCAGCTGCATGGACATTTGAATTCCTAGATCTCACATGGATGCTGTAGTTCTTGGAGAAACTTCTAGGGGAGATCAGAGGTGGCAAGAGAAGAATTATCCTCCTATAAGCTCACATATGAGCTAGCCTGGAATAAAAAGCGCAGTGGAAAAAACAGAACCAACTCCTAAAGGTTACCTTCTGACTGCCAAGCATGTGCTGCAGCATGAATGCAGCATAAACAAAAAGAAACAGATAAGACAAACCTGATAAGTAGGTGTAATGAAAGTCCATGGCCGAAAATGGAGAATCACAACTTTATTCTGGAGGTATCGTTGACATTCAGAGAAGACCTAATTATATAACTGCCTATAACTAGGAGATCCAATGTTGTTGCTAAGTTTTACTAATACAACGAAATTTTAAAATTGTATATTTTTATTTAAATATTTTATTCTTTTTCTGAGCTTTAGACAAAAAGTTGATGTGACTAGTTGCTAAATGAAATGTTGAAACCCTATAGTTGCAGGAGAGTGGGTCATGCCCTTCATCCTGGACTTCAAGAGGGAGAAGCAGGTGGATCTCTGGGAATTCAATGCCAACCTGGTCTACATAACAAGTTCCAGGTCAGCCAAGGTTATATTGTGGGTCCCTGTCTCAAAAACAAAGCCAAAAAAAGTACAAAGGAATGTATTATATTGTTCAGTAAAGAGGGAAGAAAGTGTCCCATTCACAAGCAACAGGTCACTGACAGCAAGGCAGACCAGTGTCTGGGCAAAATGTAGTACTTCTATTCAGAAATAACAAGTCCCAAAGGATGAATATGGAGCAACAGTGTAAGAACACACTCACCATAGTTAGTAATTAAATGGATAGCTCGCTGATGCCCCATCTCCTGGAGAATCTGTAAGAGGTCACCAATGGTCTTGTTTTTCTGTGCCCAGGACCACAGCAATTCTCTGGTTCCACTTTTACCTTGGTCTACATATTTTTCAATATGGCGGACATCCAGCCAGCTATTTGAAAGTCGCTCCGCTGTGGGGGAAAAAAATGCAATAGAAAGAAGGCAAGAATAGCTTACCTGTATTCAAATACTTAGTATTTGTCTTGTCCTCTTGTATATTTTACATCATTTGAATTGTAACTTTTTATTTTGAGCTAATTTAACATATACCCCTGTCCTTCCACCCATATTCACTTTACCGATCATCTCTAACAAACTTATCAGAATGAGTAACAATAGAACCTGAGACCTACATCGGTTCCACCAGCTGTCATGATATGAAGGACCTGTCTCCTCTCATATCTTAAAGTTTCTGCATTGCTTATGCTCACCCCTGAATCTGCTCTGCTCTCTAGCTCCTAGTCCTTCTGGTCATCAGACAATAGTGTGTCCTCAGTGTACAGGGCCCAGGTTTGCTACAGATGTCTGATTGCCATTAATGCTTATCTGCAATGCTCTGTTACAATGTTATCTGCAAGATCTCTCTATCACATGTTATCTGCAAGATCTCTCTATCACATGTTATCCTTTTAACTATGCAGAGAAAACACTAGGAGATTCTGGAACCATCCTCCTTCTGCTCAGATTTATTTTGCACTGGTCAATGGATCTTGTTTATACAATTACTACTACAATATATTTGATTAATTCTTCTGTATTTATTAACAGTATTTTTTCTGTAGGGAAGAGTGTGCACTTTAATTTACTTATTCACTCAACTTTTAGTACATATTAGTATGGACTTAAGAATATTTTATTCCAAGGTGTAAAATCTAATAATATTATTTTGTTCCTAAAGTTGTTTTGCTGTGTCCATCTAGGTGGGCTCTTCTTTTCTCACAAGACCTATTTTTTTAGTACTTTCTAATTTTCTGGCTTTACACAGTGCCCGCAGCTCATTTGTGTTTTTACCTCTTCTACAAGGCTGCAATTAATCACTTGCTCAAAGAGCCATAGTTTCTCCACCAGAAATGGTGTTCCAAAGCTAAGATCTGGTTGCTAGATAGAACTCAAACTTCATCATTGACAGGTCTCCCAAAGTATAGCTGTTAAATGCTTTCGTGTGTACTGGTTCAATGTCTGTTGTTTCTCAACCTGTATGGTGCACAGTACAAACCAAGTGTCCATTCTAGCACCCCTGGTTTGACTCCAATTCTGCAGGTTACATGTTGTTCTTCTTTTGTAACTTTATTCTTGAGTAGTGGGAAACTTTGCTCTTGTTACTGACAACATGTCTCTTTGTCTAGTTCTAGTTCTACTGTAAACATCCATGTGTCTTCAGAATTGCTGAGCCACCTCTGCAAGAAATATACAAACTAAATTGAAGTGCAATAGCTCTTGCTGCCCTGAACCTAAGAGCATCCAGTTAAGGCATTGTTTACCAACCACTTAGGTTAATTCTTTTCAACCTTGCCTGTTCTCTGTGGCTATTTCTCATTTGTAATACATTATGTTTATTCTTATGCAATAGTTGTTTAAATATTTGTTCTGTAAAGTCTTGGTGTTGAACATTTTTGAGTAACTAAATGCCAATGTCTGGGTAAGACCAGAGAATTGTGTCAGTGGGATACTGTGATTTCCATTGCACTATACAATTTGTATGACATGTTTAGGGTTTTGTATAAGTTCCCTAAAAGTGCTACCAAAGTTATATAAGATTTTATGGTGCCTGAGTTAACAGAAATTATCAAATGAAATTTGTACCATCTCGCTGCACAACTCCAAAATATTAATGTTCATTGAAAAGTAAAAGAAAGAGAAAGAAAGGCAAATGGCAGAAGGAAATTTTACTTGGTCCTGTGGTAATACCTCAGGTTAGCTCAGTCCTATTGAGTTCTTTTCTTTTAATATTTTTTATTTTATTTTATGTGAATTGGTGTTTTGCCTGCATGTATAACTGTGCAAGGGTGTCAGATCTTGGAATTACAGACAGCTGTTAGCTGCCATGTGGATGCTGGGATTTGAACTCAGGTCCTCCGTAAGAACAGTCAGTGTTCTTAACCACTGAGCCATCTCTCCAGCTCCGTCCTATTGAGTTCTAGCATAAGCAGTGTGTTCGGGGATCATAGATGATCAGTACTATCCCACCATGCCTTTCCCTCCAGGAAAGACACACACACACACACACACACACACACACACACACACACAGAGGTTCAGGTCCTGTATATAGGTCTGTGGATGGAAGCCAATTAGCACCTGAGAACAATCCTGGGACTCTTGATACACTACCATGACTGGTTATTGAAACTCAGCACATTTCCTTCTCCTGTATTCAAATGTAGACTAAACCCTCCAGCAGTAACCACAGTAACAGCACTGAAAGACTCTGTTGCCTGCCGATGATATTCTTCAAAAGGCTAACAGGGAGTCAGATATGATAAGAACAGCAAACTTTATGAATCTTTATTCTGTTTAAAATTGGCTTCAGAATCTCAGGCCTGTTAAAATCTTAGGGAGTTTCTTTTTTCATTTATAGTGTTTGAAATCATATTAAAAAGACAGGTGTTTCTGCTTTAATATGGCATCCTCTGCCCCCACGTTTCCATTTCTGTAAGTCTTGGCCAGAATACACAGCTGAATTCAACTTTATAGCCTTGTTAATATTCTCAGTAAAACCATAAAGTTAAAGAGACAATACAGAACCACAACGCCTCCCTGTTCTTTGAACCAAAATTAACCTCATAGATATCTACACTGCTCATCAACATTCCTCTACTCCATTGTTGAAGGTTAAATTTCTCTGCCTTGTAAGATTATGAATGTCCAAATGTCATTTCTAACAAGATGCTGAAGATCCAGGATAATATTCACCAGGATTTTATCCCAGTCATGGTATGGTACAAACACATATCAACATGGGGTGACTCTGGATCAACACAGCTTGGCATGCCAGGTCACCCACATGGACCCTCAATGCTCTTTTCAGTTGGCAAAGGCAGTTATGTGCATCAAACCATTGAGGTTTCAGTGGTGCTTGTTACCACAGCATCATTTAGTCTATCCTGACTAAAACACACAAACTTGCACCTTGAATTTTCTGTCATTTAAATGACATCATGTTTCAAAATACAGCAAAAGGTAATGATAGATTTTGTGATCACATATTAAGTGAGCAGGTAGTTGAGAGATTCAACTTGAAGGCATGTATAGTCTGTAAGAAAAAAACATACAACCCAATAGCTGATATCACTGAATTGAGGTATTTTCACCTTTCTTATCTCAGAGTTCTCTCTCTCTCTCTCTCTCTCTCTCTCTCTCTCTCTCTCTCTCACACACACACACACACACACACACACACACACATACACACACACACACATTTGTATTCCTCAAGTCTTTCAAGGTATAGTGTCTTACAAAGAAAATGAAACTACATAGATACCAAATACATGTTCTGGATGTATGATCTTTGCAAAAAACAGAGACCTTTAAGGCAAAACTCTTGGCAAGAGGCTGTAATAATATTTTAATATACAGTTGACTCTTCCTATCTGTGAGCTCCATATCAAGGAATTTGATAATAGTTATTATTATTTTAAATAAATGATAATAATTTTTAAAAACTTATGTCAACAACTTCACTGGCAAGACTCTATTGCTAATACATCCCATACTTGAGTCCTAGAACACTGAAAATGATCAAGCTGGTGTTTTTCTGGAGGCTTCATTCCCATTAGCTAGCTTTCACAGTGCTAGAAGGTGCTGTACATGCTACCAGACTAGTAACCACCAGTCTTACCAGGCTCAGAACTCTGTGACCTACAGTAGTAGCAAGTGTAACAAGATATGTCCCCCTGTATCAAGAGTGACAGGATGTTATGAGAGTAACTAATACGTTTCTGATTAGAGTTAACGTTCAGTCCACAAGACAGAATTCATGCCTGGTATCATTAATTCATGTCCTGGTATCATAGGGACCAAGAATTCCATGGCTGGGTAGGCTATAGACCCTAAAGAGAACCTAATGCTATTCCTCTGCTAAATGAACATTATAATAAACTTCCTTGTAAGTTTTTATCTACCGCCTTAGATTATTACATCTCTCAGCTCCCACCAGAGAAGCATCTTTTTGCACTAAATGGTGACGAACACAGAAACCCACAACTGATCAACATGCAGATCAGGAGACTATGAAATTGTTCAGCCCTAAGTGAGACATTTATATTATGTGAACCCTTTTGTCCCAAGGCTCAAGGATCTTCACATTAGAGGGGGTGGAAAAAATTGTAAGAGCCAGACATAGTGAATAACTAATAGTGAAACAGTATTTTCCAGGCACAACAAAGGCAACTGAACTTAAAACTTCAGAGCAGCTGTGACTGCATCCACAAGACTGGTTTAAGATCGAGCCAGATAAAATCCCAGGTTGGATAGGGAAGGAGCTCAGGAAGTCCCACAGAGCTGAGGAATTATGGGAAACTGATGGATGCTGGGAGAAATGATGGATGTTGGGAGAAATGCAGGCCACGAGAAGACATCAGTAGATGGATCTTCACCCACTTACACAAAGGCAGCAATAAGTGAACTCATCGAGTTTAAAAATAAGATCACATGAAGTAGGGAGGGAATTTGGGTGAGGGAAGAGGGGTGAAATTGGAAAGGAGAAAGTTAGGAAGGATATGGTAAAAAAGAAAATACATAATATGCATTATGGAATTCTCAAATTAAAAAAATTAATTATATCAGGAGTTGGGGACATAAGCCAGTGGTAGTGTTTGCCCTGATCCTACAAATAAAAATTTAACGTTAAAACATGCACAATTGTGTTTTTATTACTTTCCCTAAATGATACAATGTAACTATCTATTTATTTTGACTACATATTATTAATTATCTAAAAATGGGTGTAAAGTATATGAGAGGACTGTGTACTTTACATGACAATACAATATTATCTTATGTAATTGATGGGTGATTTATCTCTTTCTCAAACATATCTGTCCTTTCAGTTAATGCATACTTTTCCTAAATACTTTATTTGGCTACTGTTACAAACTCTTAAGAGCAAACTGCTGTCATTTAAACATTCCTTCATGTTTTCATTGTGCAACTTATTATAATAACCACAGGCACCAAAGAGGAGCAGAGCTTGGAGATGGATCCCTGAATAGAGATGGGAAAAACAGGGATGGATTTCTTTTTTAAAAAGTATATTTTATTTTATGTACATTGGTTTGTAGGTATCAGATTCCCTGACATTAGAGACAGTTGTAAGCTGCCATATGGGTGCTGGGAATTGAACCTGGGTCTTCTGGAAGAGAAGCTAGGGCTCTTAACTGCTGTGCCACCTCTTCAGTCCCCCAAGGATGGATTTCTACACTGGGAGTTACTAGACCCCTGACTCAAGGTTAAAGCAATTAATACTTCTAAATGGGGGCAAATTCTTAAATAGGTATTGACTAGGGTTTCCTGTCCTGGAGAATTTCCATTTGGATACAGGAAAAGTGAACTCTACAGGCTGATCCTCCTCCCAAGGAGAAAAGTCTCAAATCAAAATAGAACATGGCTGTGTGTACTTGGGTTCATACGGAACCATGGGTATGTAGTGGTGACTCTATTAGCCTCTAGAGTAACTTCAATCTAGTCATAGACTATGGATAATTTCCAACTGTTTGTGTGTAAAATGTCCTTTCAAGCTGTCTAGCTAAAATGTTTACAAAATTTTGATTGCACTTTCTTGATCTGCTTTTTAAAATTATCATGAACACTGACTTCAAAATTCCCTTAGTCTTTTGAAACTGAAGCTATAGGTCAGTGGTAGAATATTTGTATGTCATACCCACGAACATGGGATAAGTCCCTAACACTGAAAAAAAAAGTAAAAACCACCTATTTCTAGTCTTTAGGAAACTTTCTGCCCTCAATGTAACACCCCAAAGAAAGTGCTCTCTATGTCATAGGACTTTTTCTTCAATGAGGGAAACTTAGCTTTCTTCTATTAGAAAGTAAATTTTCTTATTATTATTATTTTCAGAGTATTGGGCATAATGCACCACACAAAATTATAATAATATTTCTATAACACAGGACAGGTTTGGCATTTTTTTACATAAATAAGGTTGGTTTCTTTGTATTTCAGATCTTTGGGATAAGGCACACACACATCATCTCCTGGGGGCAGAACAGGAAGATGCTGTCTTGAGCCACAGCAGGCAGGGAAGGGATTGGAAAGGCCAGACTTTAGCTAGCCTTGAGGCAGGGACATTTAGGGCAAGGTTTACTCAGACTCAGGGGAGAAGGAAAGGTCTGTGGGATTGAGGAGGGCATCGCAGAGTAAAGAGAAGGGAACCCTTAAAACATAGGTTCAGACAGGTGGTGGTGCATGCCTTTAATCCCAGCATACTCTAGGCAGAGCCCTCCTCTACAGAATGGAGTTCCAGGCTACAGAGACAAGCTATCCTGTGTCGAATAACAAAACAAACAAGAAGTGGGTTCATGTTCAAGCGAAGCAGCCTGGAAAAGTTCTTGGTGCCTTTGTATGTCACCTAGCAATGATGCTCGATTCACATTTGCTGAATGACAGACAGAGGCTCCAAGGGCCCCGCGTAAGAACTTGAGAGTTGATCCCAGCAGCAATGAGACCTACCCAAAACTTCTTTTGGTTTTTTAAATGTATTTGGGGGTTTGTGGTACCTATTGAAATCAGATGCTAGTGTCAGATCTCTCTGGAATTGGAGTTATAGATGATTGTAAGCTGTTATGTGGTTGCTAGGAATTGAACTCAGGACCTCTGGAAGAACAGTCGGTGCTCTTAACCTCTGAGCTGTCTCTCCAGCCACCAACCCCAAACTTCTAAAAGTAGCACAAAGTTGGTAGCTTCTGTTTTACCGACGATCTCTCTGGTAGTGATAGTTCACACACAGAGGCTAAGTATTACTTTATTACTCGAAGTTCTCACAGTAGCAGAGGAACAATTGAATTAAAGAAACCAGTTAACTTTCCGTAGCCCGGAGACATCAGCTTTCCCACATTCCAGTCCCCATTTCCCTTCCTCTTTTCTTCTTCTTTTTTTCAACCGCTGGATTTCCCTTTAAAAGTGCAACAGGGCATAACCCTGTGCCCTCTCCTCCTGCGTGTGTCTGAGAGATTGCTGTGGACAAGAAACCGCAACTCCACCCCCTTAACTGCATTTCTGAGATCCAGCTGGGGCGAGGGTGGACAGGCATCAAATGAGCTGCCCTTGTGGGCTACATAACACTGACCTGTGCAAGGGATTATAAGGAAACTAGATTGGTCAAAAGCTTTTTTGTTGTTGTTGTTTTTGATTTTTATAGAACTTCTTGGTAAGAGACTGGCGGATACTGACTTAGAATTGGTGCTGCCTGTACACATGGATGGCTTCCAAGACTAGAAATTAAATTATGTTTTCTCTTTCTCTTACTGGTGATTCATGGTTCAGTGTTAATAGCTTTTCCCTAAGAATAATGCATTTTGAATAGAAACACCACTAAAGGAAGACTAATTATCTGCAACCATAAAATGTATAATTCATTTAAATCAAATTTTACGAAACAAAAGCTCTAATTTGGTGTAACAGGAATGCAAATTCTTGGTTACAGTCCATATTCTTAGTTCCTTCCAATATTTCCTTACTTCTCTCTTCCAATATAGAAAAATTTATTTCTTCATAAATCAAAGAAGAAAGTTGCCAATAATTAACTGTATTGTTAAAGATAATTATAAATTAAAAGGACAGAGGTAAGAAAAATGGACTGTTGTAGAAAAACACTGTTTTGGAAGGCAAATCTTAACAGAAGATGTCTTGTCATAATAGAAATAAGAAGGGTGGCCTGAGAAATTGAGAAATCCATTTACCTGAAGGTATTAATTTCTACAACAATGGTACTAGATGCTCAGACGTCTCTGCAGACTGTTTTAAGTAGTAGGTAGAATTGTCTAGATAGTGCTAACCACTGGGGAATTCAGTTACAGAAATCATGTCTCCATATGCAAATATGTCCCTGGAGGGGGATTTTTAGAATAACGCAATACACCCTAGTTTGCAATCTCTGTATTTGCATGCAACCACATGCCAAAGCCCTAGGAAGTTAAGACCGTATTCTGCTGTTTGGTTTTAGGTAACATAACAGGAAAGCAAAGATTCTTCTTTTCTGTTTTTCTACAAAACACAAAAAGAAATAGACTTGGTTTCAGCAAGTAACAACAAATCATTTACGATGAAGGATATTTTAAAATTCCAAAACAATAAAACAAAATTAAAGTGTGTAAGTTACCTACAGCTTCCTTATACCAGACAGGGGTAATACCACAAGTGCATCAATTTTGCAAGAAATAATACTTATCTATACTTATGCACATGTGGTTTTTTGTTCCATACTTGAGTAGGATTTCTACTCCATAATAATAACAAGGATGGGGAAACTGTCAGAACATCTCCAATGCTCACCCCCATCTACATGTTTTCCTGGACTCACATAAGGACTCAACATTAGCATAAGAAAGAGGGAGTTTGGGGGTTTTGTTTTGTTCTTGTCTGCTTCTTTTGTCTTGGTTTAATTTTTAAATTTTTTCTTGGGGGGAAGGGTGCTGCAGAGGTAAGGGGAGAATATGGGGGGACTAGGAGATGAGCAGAATAAGAATACATGATGTGAAATTGCCAAAGAATCAATAAAGCAATTATGTTTTAAAAAAAAAAGAAGAAGAAGAAAAAGAAAAAGAAAAAGAAAAAGAAAAAAAGAAAGGGTCACTCTCAATACCAGCACTTAAGTCTGCAATTTAGAATCCCAGCAGCGGAGAGATGGCTCAGCGGTTAAGAGCACTGTCTGCTCTTCCAGAGGACCCGGGTTCGATTCCCAGCACCCACATGGCAGCTAACAACTGTCTGTAGTTCCAGTTCCAGGCAAACACCAAGTCAAATAAATAAATAAATAATAAATAAATAAAGTTTAAAAAAAAAAAAATAGAATCCCAGCAGCTTCAGCCAGGCAAGGTGGCACATGCCTTTTATCTTAGCACTTGGAAGGCAGAAGCAGGTGGATGGATCCGTTTGAGTTTGAGGCCAGCCTGATCTTTCTTTGTAGGGAGTTCCAGTGTAGCTCAAACTACATAATGAGACATTGTCTCAAAAACAACAAAATCTGTAACGACATTCATTGATACTGACCCATACTACTTCCCCCATATCTCCTCCCCCATTGAGGTTTTCCTTGTGGTATTTATATAAGTTTGCTCTATACCACACTGGAGCATCTTTGTAAGCCATTAATTACAGTCCCTTTCTGGTGCAGTCTTTGTTGAACATTCTACCCAGTTAGATGTTGGATACTTTGAAAGATCTACATTGACTTCTCATTATTTGATTCAGAACTCAAATGCCTGCTCTGTTCCAGCTACAGTTTTAAATGTTAAGGGAGTCAGTGTGAAACAGACAAATTAAGAACACAAACAAACGAGCATAATACCCAAAGGATTGCCTTCTTGCAGCATGTAAGACTTTGTAATGTTTCTTTTTAATGTAAATATTCTAGACTTTGTAATGTTATAACAAAAGCATGTGAGTAAGATTTTGCAATGTTACTTTGTAATGTAAATATACTAGACTTTGTAATGTTATGACAAAAGCATGTAAGATTTTGCAATGTTATTGTGTAATGTAAATGTTCTAGACTTTCTAATGTTAGGACAAAGTACTTCCTAAATCACCTAAGGAGAGAAAGCATTTTCAGCTCACAGGCTAGGGGGTTTCAGGACAGCGTGGCATGACACTGCTTCTCAACCTGTGGGTCATGACCCTTTCGGGGGGGGGGGGGGTAAATAACCCTTTCATAAGGAGTTGCCTGAGCCCATCAGAAAACACGTATATTTACATTACAATTCTTTTTTTTTAAGATTTATTTATTATGTACACAGTATACAGAAGAGGGTTCCAGATGTCAGCATAGACAGTTGTGAGCCACCATGTGGTTGCTGGGAATTGAACTCAGGGACTCTGAAAGAACAGTCAGTGCTCTTAACCTATGAGCCAACTCTCCAGCCCTGGTTTTTTTTTGTTTTGTTTTGTTTTGTTTTTGAGACAGAATTTCTCTATGGTCCTGGCTGTCCTGGAACTTGCTCTATAGACCAGGCTGACCTCAAACTCACAGAAATACACCTGCCTCTGCCACCTGAGTGTTCCAGCCCCAACTTTATGATTCTTAACTGTAGCAAAATTACAATCATGAAATAGCAACAAAAATAACTGTATGTTTGGGAGTCACTACAACATGAGGGACTGTATTAAAAGGTCACAGCATTAGGAGAGATGAGAACCAGTGTGGCAGAGTATAGAAGAGCCTAGCAGATCAGCTCAGGACTGCCAAGGAGTAGGATGAGAAGGAATGTCTGCCCTGGTGCCACTCCCACCTTTTTATTTCATCCAGGCCCAGACAATGGGATTGGTACCGCCTACTCTGCGGTGCAATCTCCTACTCATGGTTAACCCTATCAGGAAACACACTCCCAGGTGTAAACATTCCCAAGGCCAGCATTCACCTGTCACTGAGTATCGCTGCTGCCATGCCCCTGGGTGTGGCTATGCAAACATGGGCCCACCTGCCCGCTTAAAGAAAGTGCTCACTCAAGATTCTTTTTCTCTTTTGCTTCTCCTGCTTCCCTGTTAGTAAACTCTAGTGTGGTATTCCCGGTGTTGAGATGTGTAAAAAACCAACACCAGGTACTCCCAGAGATGCTCTTCCCATCTCCTAGGCACCTTCCCAATCAGTCAAGTTGACAGTCAAGAATAACCATCAGTAGGAATCATATTTCTAGATGGACGATAAACAATACCAAATCTGAAAAGTGAGAAAGGAGAAGGTCTGTGGGTAAAAGCTAAACCAGAGAGAAAAGGTGCATAAGGAGGAGTGTCAGTTTGCAGGGTTTCTCTGGGTAGCCCTGGCTGTCCTGGAACTTTCTGTGTAGTCCAGGCTGGCCTCAAACTCAGAGATCTGCCCACCTTTGCCTCAGTGCTGGGATTAAAGGTGTATGAGCCATCATTGCCAAGTTGGGCTGTCAGTTTTATAGGAACATTCACGGTATGCTGGGACACAGGGCAAGTGAAGAGGGATGCCTCAAGGTTATCTGAAGGACAACTATCCTGTAAGTCTAAGAAACAAAGAGTCGGCATAGAAGACAGAATAGGGAGAAAAGTTGTGTGGGTGGTCCATGCTTATTCCAGGTGAGATGGGAAGGTACCACAGGGTTATAAATTAAGTAGCAATAGTTACATGTCTAAAAGGCCAACTGACTGCGCTTTTGAAAAGGGATTTGAGGGGGCTAGGGAGATGGCTCAAAAGTTAAGAGCACTGGCTGCTCTTCTGGAGGTCCTGAGTTCAATTCCCAGCAACCACATGGTGGCTCACTCCATCTAGAATGAGATCTGCTGCCTTCTTCTAGCATGCAGATAGACCACTGTACACATGATAAATAAATCTTTTTTTTTTAAAAAAAAAAAAAAAGAAAGAAAGAAAGAAAAAGAATTTGAGAAAGGTCAGGGAATTTCATTTAGAAGACAGCTACATAATCCATATAAAACTTTGATGTTGGTTAGGTTGGAGATGGCTGTGGTGGCTGTGGTAAGTGGTTATATTACTACATAGAACCAAAATGCAAAGTCCAAAATATAAATTGCTTAGAGATAGGATGTGGTTTGTGTGGGGACAGAGAAGCTGAGAAGTTAGTTACAAAATACTAACCTTTTGGCCTAAATAATTGAAAGATAAGATTGCTATTCATTAAAATGGGAATACTTCAGGGAGTAAAGGAGAGACATTTGGGGGATATTAATTTGAAAACATTTGTCCAGTAAGTAAACAGAAGGGTGAGACTCATGTTTAACAGAGACCCAGGCTACAAAGTTGGGACCTGGTGACATCTAAATAGAATTTCCTAGGTATTGGGTATAGTGAGTCGTGAATTAAGCCCAGAGGCACCGTAAGAGATAGAGTTATCTGTAATAAAAGGAAGAAATAAAGACAGCAAACAATTCAGGAAATACACAGTGCTTTGTGAAGAAAGAATAATCCATTGTGTCAAATAAGATGAAGCCTGGGACTTGACCAGTACATTTAGCCATACTAAGGAGGAATCTCAGCAGGACCAGTGATGGATGAAAGCTTAAATGGAGAAGGCTCAAGAAAGGACAAAGCAATGGACTATAGATCTTTGGAGGGAGAAGAGAAAAATGGGCTGGTAGCTTTGATTCAAAGTAAGATCTAATGAAAGCTTTATAAGATAGGAGAAATGACACAGGGGTCAAAGTCAAGCTTCAGTCTCTCTTCAGGAGGGGAAGCCCATTCATTGGCTGCTCCTGAAGTAGAGGAATCATGCAGTACCTTCTTCTAAAGAGGACAATTAGGAAAGAGAAGGACAAAGAGAAGCTTTATAATATGAGTACCCAACAGATACTGCCTTAGCCGGTGGTGGTAAATATGGACAGAGACAGTTTACATCACAAGTATGAACCTTGGTTAAACTGTGGTGAAAACGGTCCTTTCTATCTGTGATTGTCCTCAGAATCAGCCTCAGTCTAATAATAAAAATGGCATCAAATAAATCCCGATTGAGAGGCAATAAGCACTCCTCCAGACTGTCAACGTCACCAGATCACAAGCCTGAGATGTCACAGTCCAGAGGAGACAGAGAGCCCAGGGAACTAAGTAGGCCGTGGTAACTCAATGTGGAAACACAGATGGAATCCTGGAAGAGAGAAGGGAGGCTAGGTAAAAAGTGAAAGAACTATGAGTAAAATATGAACATCAGGCAAGTTCATGTGTCAGTCACATAACACATCTACCATACTAATGTGAAATGTTCATAATAGGAGATACTGGATCCAAACTTTATGGATAATATGCAGAGTATACCTGAGAACTCTTTATTATATTCTGTTCTTGCTGCACACACATACAAGTGTTTTAAAAGGCTAAACCATTTCTTTTTTTTTTTTTTAATAAAAGGAATAGATGCACTCAGGAGTCTGATTATCTCATTAAAGTCTTAGTCTGCCAATTGTTAGATTAAGTTAAAGCAAGTCACTTAAATTCTCTAGCAATCCATTTTTCCTGTCAATAAAATGGAAGTGGGAACAGGGTCTCTACTTTTGTAGTAGGTACAAGAGACAGTCTATGTAAAATACTTAACCCGGGGCCAGGTGACAGAAGATACTTCAAAATGGCAGCTATTAGTATTATGTCTTATTTCATACATTTGTTAGATATTCAAATGCAAGACCAATGTGTTATTAGATTTGTTATAAAGTGACTTCATTTGCATAATTTATTTACTTGTAGATTTTCTTTTTATCATTTTTTAATTATGTGTGCATGTTAGGAGTGTGTACACGTGAGTGTTCAGGGAGAACAGAAGTGAGGGGCTTTCAATCCTTATGGGTGGTTGTGAGCTTGGAACAGAACCCAGGTCCTCTGGAAGAACAATGCACATTCTTACCACTGAGACATCTCGCCAGCCCCTTATTTCCTTTTATAAGAGAAAGAAAACTGAATAAAGTCTATTTATAGAATCTATAAAACAACAAAATGGGGCTAGAGAAATGGCTCAGAGGTTAAGAGCACTGAATGCTCTTCCAGAGGTCCTGAGTTCAATTCCCAGCAACCACATGGTGGCTCACAACCATCTGTAATGAGATCTGGCACCCTCTTCTGGCCTGCAAACAGAACACTATATACATAATAAATAAATAATCTTAAAAAAAAAAAAAAAAAAAAAAAAAAAAAAAAAAAAAAAAAAAAAACAAAAAAACAAAATGGAGTTTTCTCCGTAAATGTTGAGATGTGTGCCAGTGTGAACTGTCCCAAACTATTTACTTTAAATAGCAATCTATGGTAATGTAATAAACAAATACTCATCAGAGGTTCTGTATATTCGTTATGATGTCATTATGTCTGCAAAGCAGTTACCACCAACAATCAGTTATTACCTTGAAATTATGCCAAATTTAATAACAATACTTAAAAAAAAAAGTAGTTGGAGGAATTTGGTCTATGCAATGGTTCTGAAAGCAAATGGTGCTTCCAGATGTGTATTAAGCTTTTTACCCACACTTAATGCTCAGCCGCTCCAGGAGAGAGAGAGCTAAACATTTATATGTTCAAAGTCCTGCATGGGTGAGTCTAACATGTGAGCAACCAGGCCACTGAATCTCATAAACACTTACCTACCCATCATAGAGATGGCTATGATCTGCCTGTGTATGAACTGTCCTTGGTAATGTACCCTGATAGTCACCATCATCGGGGATCATGATCAGCTTAGGACACATTTTTCTATCACTATGATTCCATTCCGTTTGTAATTGAGGGCCCACTGTATCTTCAGATTCTCACTTGCTTTGTGCATAAGAGGACAGCCCCCTCTCCCCTCTGTGTGTGTGTGTGTGTGTGTGTGTGTGTGTGTATGTCCATTTCTGTGTGCATGCATGCACATGTGAACATGCAAATGTACTAGGGGATCAAACTTAGGGTCTTCTATATTCCGAGCATTTTTTCAGCTACTCCATCAGAGCTCAGCACAGCCTCATGGTTCAGTCCTCCACTGCTCTTCTTGCTATCCCTTCCAGGACCCCTTCCCACCCTCCATGTACCAGCAGGAGAACAAGGTATGTTAGGTGGCCACAGCACTACTTCCTGCCCAGGCCTACATCAAGGGATGGATTTTTAGATCTTTCCCCATGAGAATCAAGACACAAAGGCATAGTATCTGTACTCCATATTGAGACAGGATTTCAGTCTACAGCCTGCTATCTTCGGTAAGCATTCCAAAACTACCTGTGGCAGTGAGTTCAGAAAGCCTGTGGTCATCAGCCCTATACTTCTAAAACCTCATTAGTAACCAATACCTGCCTAAACTTTGCTCTGCCAACTAGAAAAACACAAATACATACCTCCAAACAATCACATGAGATGCCTAAAATTTAATTATTCTGCTGATTCCTTCCCCATGCCATCAGATTTTTTTAAGTCTCCCTTTTATGTCCAATTTAAAATAGCCCCACCTTGGCCAAATGTACCTGCCTTCAAAGCCCTCCTTCATCTGTCTAGATATCCCTGGTTTGTACTTGGGTGGGTCATCTTCATTTATTTCTACAAGGACAAAATAGAGCTGTATATATAAACAGCACACTGGATATGTTTTTTCAAGTCACAAATGCTGCACTGTTAGGGGCCTGTGAGATGCACAAGAAAAGAGTATGGGGGGGAGGTGTTCAGTGTGGCTTGTGGTGAAGAGTGTGAACCTTGGATACAGATTACCCTAGTTCAAGTCCTGGCCCTGCTACTTCTCAATGGGCACGTGACCTCACAATTTGTGACCCAGTGTCCTTACCTGTGAAACACTTGCAATGACACTAGCACCTGTGAGTGGAAGGGGTTATGAGGCTTGACTATTTGTAGTTTAATGCTATAGAAAAAGACCGGGGAGAAAGAGAAAAGAAGCTGGTTAATGGAGCTGGACTTCCTGAGAAGCAGCGGGAACCAGGGCCTGAGTGGTACCAGGGCCAGCAGGGATCAGGGTCTGAGCTGACTGACTGTTCCCTTAAGTAGGACGTTTTATTCTTACATTTTTATATTCACCACTGACTGGCTTCATTCATCTATGACACAATCTGGCTCCATGCACACCTCTGCACTGGACCAAAACTATTTTGTTTTCAAAAATGCAGCAATCCTAGGAAATCTATAGACACAAATACTTCCTATGGCCACAGTCAAGCTCAAATAAGGAAATATTCTGATGGGGGAAGGATCTTATCTCTCAAATGCAGGCTGGAAATTGCTTTGTTTTCCAGAAGTCAGAGCCAAGCGTCCTTTTCTGAGATGTTTGCTGAAGGACCATATTTTTAAATGATAGTTTTAAAAAGGCATTGAATAAATTTTTTAGATACTGGGCATAGAACCAAGACCTTTTTCATGCTAAGAAAACATCCTACTTCTGAACAATATACTTAGCCCACTCCCAAAACAAGTTTACACAACTGTTAGAGTTTCAGCAAATGTGAAAATATTGTTTACCTACCACAAAGAAGTGTTTTGTTCATAGGGCTGCTATTCTTGGTAAGAAAAATCACTGAGGTGATATATTTTATATTTAATAAAAATCAGCCTGGTATATCAGAGAACAGAATCACCTACAGTCGATCCAGGAGGGTCAGAGAGTGGTAATTCATGCCTTTAATCCCATAACTCAGGAGACAGAGATCTTTCTGTGAGAGATGTTTCTGTGAGTTCAAGGCCTAACAACCAAACAGTAGTAGGTCACACCTTTAATCCTAACTCTAGGATTATGACACAGAGTTGAACCAGGAAGTGAAACTGAGCAGGGAAGATATTTAAGGCAGGTGTAGGTATTCTGTAGAAGCAACCAGCCAGGCAGAGGACTCTTGAGGATAGCTTTTACCCAGAGAAGTTGGCTGGGTAAGAATTGGCTATGGTCTGTTTCCTCTCTCTGATATTCCAGCTTTTCCTCAATATCTGGCTCTGTATGAACTAGAATTTGTGTTTTAAATCACTATTTTAGATATAGCTGTTTAAAAATACTCAATTTCAAATAAACAAAACGTTAACTGTGCTGGCCTGAGGTATTAAATCTTAACCCCAAAGAGAATGCTTGTCCTTAACAAAGCAGACTTTTGTTATTAGATTATCACTTCCAACACACAGTGCTCAATTTTCCAAATCTGCATAAAATGGATTTTTGATGATAACTTTCTAGACTTATATAGAAAAGGTTTCTTTTCAATTTCATTACACTAAATTTGACAAATAAGCAAGATACATTTAATCAAGAAAACTGGGAGTCGCATTCACTGCAAACATTGGTGTTTCCCTTGTAGATTATTGTAGACTTATTGGAAATACCAAAATGGGCTATGCAAGCTCAGTTCCCATCCCAGAACTGACTCCTGAAAGTTGTCCTCTGGTTGCCACAAGAGTGTATTCATGTACACACACACACACACACACACACACACACACACACACACCACAAACACACACATACCACAAACACACACACACACACACATACACACAAGAAACCACTAAAGAGAGTTGGAGAGGTGGCTCAGTGGTTAAGAGCACTTTTCCAGAGGACGCAGGTTCAATTCCCAGCAGCTTACAACTGTCTGTAACTTCAGTTTCAAACTGCTGACACCCTCACGCAGACATACATGCAGTCAAAACACTAGTGAACATAAAATAAAAATAAAATTTTAAAACCCCGAAAACACCAAAGAACAGATATCTTAAAATTTAAAAAAAAAAAAAAAGGACAAATAGTTTGCTTTTGTTGTTGTTGTTTTTGAAACAGAGTGTCATGTTACCCAAACTAGCCAGGAACTCTACCTAGGAGAAAGAGGAAGACCTTGAACATCTATCTGACCCTCCTGTTTAACCTTTCCATAGCTGGCATCACCATGACGTGATCTGGACTTTTTTTTTTTTTTTTTTTTTTTTTTTTCATGCTAGGGAATCAAACCTACAGCTTCACATATGCATAGATAACCACTCAAAACAACTGAGTCACATCTCTAATTCTCTAAAAAATGTTTTAATATTTAAATAATTTGAGCAATTTTGTAGCGCCAGTAGACATCGCTTACATATCATAATATTGACATAATTATGCTCACATTGCAAACCAAGTACAACAGGAGCATCTTACAAGCATGAGATGCCTTTTTCCTATCTGACTTTCCCAGTCCCCCAACTGTCAAAGAGGGAAGGCGAGTGAGTGGCAGGTCTCTAGGTTAGCTGAGGACAGGCAGGTCTGGGTCTCACTCACCCAGGCCTCGCCAGCCTAGTGGACCGTCACAGCTGTCCAGGATCGCGCACAGCTCGCCCAGCAGCGCGGGTGGCAGGTCGAACAGTAGCGTGTGCGCCGACAGCGCCCCACGGATTCCGC
This sequence comes from Sigmodon hispidus, assembly GCA_004025045.1. Classification (NCBI taxonomy): domain Eukaryota; kingdom Metazoa; phylum Chordata; class Mammalia; order Rodentia; family Cricetidae; genus Sigmodon; species Sigmodon hispidus. The sequence continues at coordinate 31,003 of PVIH01010137.1, read as the reverse complement.
ATAGCCCGGCCATCGCCGAGCCTCGGACTCTACCCGGCAAAATAGTGATGTCGCTGCTACTGCAACCTCCTTACACAACCGCGGAAATCTAGCTCCACGACGGCTGTGGGGAGCTTGCAACACAGTGCACCCCGGCCCTCGCAGGGCGGGTCCCACGTGACACAGGGAGCCGCTCCCCAGGGATGCCCCTGCAAGACCGGGCCGCCCCAGTCCCCCACCCCACCCCTTGTGTTTTGTCCCTTCTGTCAATCCTTGGCTTGGGACGTGACCTGGCCGATAAGCCAAGAAAGTTGAGGGTGGAAAACAGCAGCAGGAATCCGGGAAAGCCACCACCCCTGCTGCCCTGGCCAGGATGGATATGGGCGGGCACGCAGAGTGCGGGGCGGGGAGGAGGGTGTCTTCGTGACTTCCTTTAAACTTTCTCTTGGTCCGGTCCCGAAAGAAATACGTACTCACTGGGAAACACGGTTTTTTTTTTTGTTTGGTTGGGTTTTTTTTTTTTTTTTTTTTTTTATTGGAAGGGGTGGTTCTCTCTCCCATTATAACCAAATAGATTTAAACGGAAGGAAACATGTACACACTGCGAAAGAAAGAAAATAAATAGATATAGAAGGAAACCATAACAAACAGGCCAAACCGGGGCAAAACAGCTCATCCTTGCTGCCCTAGAAGGCAGCCCCTGCTACAGTGCCACTTGGTTTTATGCTTTCTCTTCCTCAAAGTGCTTCAACGAGTTTGCAACATGGAGTTTAAGTAACCATGGCTGCTGTTTTTGAAATATTCTGCCGTTTATGCTGTAATGGGCCACTGCAGGAACGATACGGATGCTATTGACAAAAGAGGTCTTTAAAGTGTGTGTTTGAGAGTGGGTGGGGGCGGGTATGTCAACTCTGAAGCGGGAGATAGGACGGTGTCTGCCCATCTGCTGATAAACAAGCTGCTCTTCCAAATCTCTTCGCTCTTACTCTTTGGGAGCAGCTCCCCCTGGAGTTCAGCAGAGGTGATGTAGGGACATGCAACACCCCTGCGTAAATTCCCAAAGATTCCGTAAAAAACCCGCACTAGAAAACTTGGAAAGCTAAAACGGTTAGAGTGTTATTTTTGAAGTCTCTCATTCAGATTACTACAGTTTTCGTTTTAATATCAAACTGCATACTTAAAAGGGTCCCTATGCCACTATGTTGAACAACAAAGAGAAGAAAACAGAGATTGCTGTATTGGTACCTTTTGACATTCTAGGGTAGAAAAAAGCGAACTGAGACATGCGCCAGGACAGGAAATCACTCTCTGTACTTGTGTTAGACTTCTGACAAAAATGTCCAAAAGAGCAGCTTAAGAGGAAGGGGAGCTTGTTTGGCTCACAACCTCAGAGCTTCAGCCCGTGGTTGCTTGACCTCGATGTCTTTTGGGGGGCTGTGAGAAGTAAAAGCATCACGGTGGGAGTATGTGGTACAGGAGGATGCTTATTCACGACAGCAGGAAAGAGAGGATTCGGGGAGGCAGTGTAAGGGGGCTAGGGTGCCAAAATTCTCTTGAATGGACCTGACTTCTAAGGCCTTCACCGGACAGTTGTAAGCTTCAGGAGCACTCAAAAATACTTGCATCATCAATTCTTCTAATTTATCATGAAGTGAAGAGAAAGAGATTGGGGACAAGATATACCCTTCAAAGTCACACCCCCAATGACATAATCTATCCATGAAGCTAATTGCCCTTATGAACTAGTTACCGCTCAACACTGCCACCAGCTGGGGATGGTGAGTTCAGCGCATGAACTTTTAGTGCTTTCGGTAAAAGACATACACACATCTCCCATCTCTAGAGGTGAACCGTCTACACCCCTACCTCATCTTCTATGGACATTTTGAATTCTATCCCTTTCCCTGTAACTGAAAGGAATAGTGGGTAGTGTTGCAGAATATTATTTTAAGGTGTGTTACTTGTGTTTATGTTGCATTTATTTAACTCTGTGAAGCTGTGTTACTTTGTCTAAAACATCTGGAGGTCTAATAAAAAATTGAACGGCCAATAGCAAGACAGGAGAGAGAGAGAGAGATAAGCTGGCAGGCAGAAAGAATATATAGAAGAAGAAATCTGGGAAGAAGGGTACAGAGGAAGGAGGAGGACTCCAGGGGCCAGCCACCCAGGTACACAGCCAGCCATGGACTAAAAGTGAAAGTAAGTTACAGAAGTAAGAAAAGGTAAAAACCCAGAAGCAAAGACAGATGGGCTAATTTAAATTTAAAAAAAAAAAAAAGCTGGCAAGAAACAAGCCAAGCTAGGGCTAGTCATTTATAACTAAGGATAAGCCTCCCTGTGATTTATCTGGGAGCTGGGAGGCAGGCTTCCTAAAAGAGTAAAGAGCAAAACCGAACAACAGGGTAGCTATTGTCTTTTAGATCTGCAGTTTTAACTTTCCATCACTCTACTGACTCATCTCCATTGAAATATGAACACAATTCTATTTATTCCACCTTCAAAACAAAATGTCTTTGATTCTACATCATTGCTTCCTGGTGGAGTTGAAAATTCTCACCACCCCCAACCTTTTTCTCACCCTACTCATAGCAGAACCACTTTCCTAAAGAATTCTCTTCAGGGCCACCCATGTCCACAGCACTGGCACAACCATCACGTGGACAGTTTCCACCCTTATCCTACTTGTTGGTATCAATAGAAAACCAAAGAAGAGCAGAAACTGAAGAAGGATGCTATAATGAGCTGGTAGAATTTAATTCTATAAAAGAGCGAAAGCCGTAATAAGAAGAGCTTGACTTTCTCAGTGTGCTGTTTGCCTCCTGTCCTGCCCTATGATTCCTTCCACGAAAGCTGCTTGATGTTCTCCTGTAACTTCCCACTATTAGTTATTTATGCTATTAGTCACGTTACCACACACATCCAGTGAGCTCTTTCCAAGACTGGCTAAATGTGGCTACCTGATATTAGATCTTCAGATTCCCAAACTGTGAGCTAGATAAACCTATATAGTTAGACAGTAGTGAGCGCTGTTGGAAACACACACACAAAAGCCTAAGACATCGATTGTATACTTGGGTGCCTGTATGGCTCCCTCTGTCTTCATTTTATTTCTTGTTTCTGGGATAACATACCCCGAAAAAGCAACTTAGGGTAGAAAAGGCTTAATTTAGTCCCCAATTCCATGCCACAGTCCATCATTTCAAGATAGTAAAGGAGGCAGGGACTTGAAGCAGCAGTTACATTACATCCCCAGTAATGAGTAGAGAAGGGGGCTGCGACAATGGTTCAGCAGTTAACAGCACCGACTGCTCTTCCAGAAGACCCAGGTTCTATTCCCAACAATCACATAAATATTCATAACTCCAGTTCTAAGAAATCTGAAGATCTATTTTGACCTCTGCAGGCACCAGGGATGCACATGGTACCCAGACATTTAGGTATGCAAAACACTCATATCCATAAAATTATTTTTAAAAAGATAGAGAGAGCAATGAGTTAATGCATGCATGTCAGTGCTCATCTGGCTTTGTCCATTCATATAGTTCAGGGTTCTGATCTCAGCTAACTAGCCATCACACTCTCCCAATCTTCTGACTCATTAGAATGATTCACAAGACTCAGGAGAGGTTCATGAATCATACCTCAAATTTTTGCCAGGCATTAATTCTAAGATTCAGTTATTGAGCATGTGACTGAACTAAATATCAGGAGGGTGTGGCTGAGAGTTCCAGGGTCTTAGTCATGTTCTTAATCATTCAGACATGATTATCATGTTTTTTCAAACCGCCTAAAGACTCACCACAGCTCACCTCTGGAATCAGATTTAAATGTGATTAAAAAAAAAGTTCATTGTAAACAACAAAAAGACAATTCCGTCATACAAAGATCCAGGAAAGAGGGGGGAAATACATTGTTTATTAAACCATACACTCAAAACCACAGGAGGACTCCTTGACATAGTATCAATGCTACCTGCTTTTTTATAGACAAGAATTGAAGCCTACTGACCCACAAAACTGTGGGGCACGCTGGAGAGGTGGCTCAGAGGTTAAGAGCACTGACTGCTCTTCCAGAGGTCCTCAGTTCAATTCCCAGCAACCACATGGGGGCTCACAACCATCTATGATAACATCTGGTACCCTCTTCTGTACACTGTATTGTATACATAATAAATAAATAAATAAATTTTTTTTTTAAAAAAAAAAAGCTGTGGGGCTTTTCCAGCTCAGTTTTCTGCCTGTTCTTATCTCCAAACATGCATGCCAGAGTCATTGGGAGCTCTGTATTATAGAATGAAGTCTCACTAGTCAAATTTCTTAGGAGTCTATTTTATGATGTATCCATTCTTCCTTCTCTTCTCCTTCCCTCTGATGAGCCCCCCAGTTCCTCAAGACTCCTGTGACATTCAGGGCTTTTACAGTAATTCACTAGTTTTACAAAGTTTCACTATTGTACCCATTAAGGCCAGATTGTCAACAAAATTCCATAAATTTATAAAGGTTATAAGCTGGGCATAATGACGCATGCCTTTAAACCAGCACTTGGAAGGCAGAGGCAGGCAAGTATCCATGAGTTTGAAGCCAGCATGGTTTGCAGAGTGAGTTCTAAGTCAGAGAGAGATACATACACAGTGGGAAAGAAGAATAAGAATATAAATAGGAATAGGAGGAGGGGGAAGGGAAGAGAAAGAAAACACAAAGTAAAAAAATGAAAAATGTCAAAATTGTCACATCTTAAATCTCTACTGCTTTTGTACTACATGCAGACATCAAACTCGTATATGTTTTCTAGTTGTGTTTTTCTAGAATTAATGTGCCTTTCCACTGGTAAATCACTCTGTAAAATTAAAGAATAATAGGAGAAAAAGCTCTATACATATGGTGCATATTCAACTCTGCCTAAAGCCTGAAGAGATACTGGCTTGAATAGAAAATTTTGCTGCTTTATGGACACCTTAGGCTTATGCATTCCACATATGCCATCATCTTGAAGTCTCTTTCAGGACATGGCCCTAGGTTATGCCTTGAACAATTTAAACAGAAACTGGAGACTGCCAGTACAGCCAGTAAGGAGGTGCACACAGCAAAGATTTTGCATATTGTACATTTATTTTTAAGTGCACCAATGCTGTCCTTTTTTAACTATTGTTACCCAAAGGCATATTTCTCTCATGACAGAATTATGCTTTTCTTAAGAAGTGTGGTGATGTATATTTAAAATTAGTCTGGAATATCAGAAGACAGAGCCATCTCTTCCAGCCTCTTTTTTGTTTTTTTCGAGACAGAGTTTTCTGTGTAACAGTCCTGGCTGTCCTGAAATGCTCTTTGTAGACCAGGCTGGCCTTAAACACATAAAGATCCTCCTGCCTCTGCCTCCCAAGTGCTGGGACTAGTAGTGTATGCTACCACTCCCTGACCTTCATGGCTTGGCTCTGAGATTGACTCTCTGATATTCTAGACTGATTTCATTAAATATATATCACCACAAAGAAGAGAACTGAAGGTCTTATGGTAGGCCAGAGCTTAGCTTAGGCTGTAACCTGGCCCTGCCCCTTGAACTGCCCATTAAAGGTATGCTCTTTGATATAGGGTTGTAGGTCAGGGTTATTGCCTAAGTGGATCTATTAGTAAATCCTCTCCTCTCTCACTTATTTGATTTGGTGGACTGAAAGGAAGAGGTGCCATGATTGTTTATTTTTCCCTTCCTTCTGTATCTTTCCTTTCTGTGTTAAGTGTTTTACTAACACCAGGAAGGAACACCAGTGGAAAAAAAGGATCCAACAAGATTTATTGGTCATTCATATATTTTTAGAACATTGTATCTTTCATCTTACATTTGGAATAAGTTCTGTCTGGCAAGGAGAGCTTGGCTTCTAGATAGACCTGCCACTGTCCTCTCTTCTTTTTCTTGGACTTGGCAACAGATAAGATTGGAGTCTAGCTTAACTGCCATGTGTGATAGGGACAACTGAATTCGCTGATTGTCAGGCATCCTGCACTCTGAAATGCAAGTGTTGATAGGTGGACACCATTGTTGTGAGTGTGCACCCTTCTCATACTCCATTGTACTTTCATGGTTACTTTTAAATGGAACTTTGAGGCAACACAGGTAAGGATTTAGAACAGCAGCAACTGAAAATTAAACAAAGTACAGGGTCCTTCTGAGTGCATGGTCTCTGCAGTATCCTGAGCAGCATCTTAAGGTATCCAAGGCAAGGTTTTGAAGCTCATGCTGGTTACAGCTCACATCTACTTCTCAGTCTTGTTAACACTTGACACTGTTAGTACCTTAGTTTTAACCACTTGATGGATGCTTAGAGCTATTTCCTTCTTTTATTTTTTTAAACATAACCTTTTAAGATTTATTTATTTACTATATATACAATATTCTACTTGCATGTCTGCCTGCAGGCCAGAAGAGGGCACCAGGTCTCATTATGGATGGTTGTGAGCCACCATGTGGTTGTTGGGAATTAATCTCAGGACTTCTGGAAGGGCAGCCTCCTTCTTTGGTACCTGTCCCTTACACCACTTTGCCCTCTCAGTTTACAAACATTGGTTCCTTGAGACCCTGTATCACATCCCACTGGGGGATTTCTACTTGTCTTTCAAGATCAAGCATATTTCACTCAAAACGTCTGCTTTAAAAGAAGTGCTCAGTAAGTGTAGGTCTAATTATTGCTTTTAAAAATTGCATCAAAAGTGCATTGCTGGCATGATCACTGAAGAAATGAATAAATGAGAGAAGGTGTCAAATTCATACATGAATCGATCACTTTCAGCACTTGTTCTGGGAAAGGCATAGAGAAACTTTTTGCGAAAAATCCTAGAAAAGTTTCCCTTCCAATGTCCCCTGAGGGAACAGCCCGTCTCCTCCTATCAGGAAACAACCTCCTCCTCCACTAAAGGGGATTTTTCCAGCGGACGTGATCGACCTGTTCGGCGCTCGCCCTAGCGAGGCAGTTCGGCTAGTTCTGTCTGGCGGTCATCCCGGAAGTGGGCGAAGGCCGTTGTGGTCAGTGCTGGGTTCCCTCCTCGGCCTGGCTGTGCGGGCGCTGCTGGCGACATGGCTGACACGGACCCGCGCTATCCCCGCTCCTCCATCGAGGATGACTTCAACTACGGCAGCTGCGTGGCCTCGGCCAGCGTGCACATCCGCATGGGTATGTGGCCGGTGGTCAGGGGGCCTGGGTGAAAATGAATTTACTAAGTGACAAGAGCATCGCACAACTCGATCCACGCCCCCAGCGCTTATGGCGGAAGGGGGGGACGCGACCCACAGGTTGACAACTTCTGGCCTGTGCCCTAATGCTCTGACCCTTTAATGCAGTTTCTTAAATATTACAATGACCCCAACCTACTTGTTCCTATTTCATTACTGTAATTTTGCTACCGTTATCAATCGTCATGTAAGAATCTAATATGAAATCCCTGCAAAATGGTCATTTGACCTCCCTCCCCATCCCCAAAAGAGTTGAGAACCTTCTGCCTATGCCCTTATTTAGCTTTATATTCCTCCGTGTTGAGAGCTGGTGGCAAGCAAGGCTTTACCATCTCCGTCATTAATTTCACTCTGACAGGTCTAGACAGAACCCAGCATATGTTTGTGTAAATGACTTACAAGTTTCCCAGATCAATGTCTAATGTCCTGGCAGCGCAAAGTAATTACGCACTATCCTGTACAAAGTTATTTAAAAAAAAAATATTTAGCTTTATTTATGTGCATTGGTGTGAAGGTGTCAGATCTCTGGAACAGGAGTTACAGACAGTTGTGAGCTGCCATGTGGATGCTGGGAATTGAACTCAGGTCCTCTGGGAGAACAGCCAGTGCTCCTAACCCGAGCCATCTCTCCAGCCCCCAAAGTTATTATTTTTAACCTAAGCTGTTCAGTGTTGTGTAAGGAAGCAGAATTCATTGTCCACCACAGGTCAGCTGTTTATAGAAACTGCCCCGGATTCAACCTGCCTGGGCAGCTGAAAACCGGTTCTGGGAAAAGGAATTTTGAAGTTGGTTCTGACGCATCAAGAATCTTGTCACCTACCTAGCACAATATCCCTACAATGGATTTTGAGATTATTTTGACAAGTGATCTCAGCTTTTAAAATACATTAATTATGACAAAGTACTCATAGGAGAGAATTTGCACCCTAATCTCTTCTGAGGTACAGTGCTATAGTGTTTTGTCTCACTGTTTTGTTTCCTATCCCCAACTTTCTTATCTTTCAAAGCAAAAGTGAAACTGATACATTAAATGACTTTACCTCCACTGCCCTTGACAACCACCAGTCTATTTCCAGTCTTCATGAAGCTTTTAGCAATGCCTCAGTAAAAAGAAATCACACTGTTTAGTCTTTGTAATTGGCATGTTACTATTAGAATAATATCTTCAAGATGCTTCCACATCATAGCATATGTCTGTCTTTCATTCTCCTTTCCTCTTTTTCTGGCCTCCTCCAGAATGCTGCATAGTTGAGATCATTTCCCCCTTTTGATTTGCATCATTTGCTTGATACTGCAGTGTGTATTTAAAGATTTCCTACCTCCTGTCTTTCATGGCCTGGTAGCTCCTTTGCTTTTGCTGCTGAAGAATCTCCCACTTTCTGCCAGTGCATTCTTTTATCAGCTGAAAGTCGTTGCCTCTCAGCTGCTTGTACATTTAGGCCATTATAGATAAAAAAAAAAAAAACAGTTTTGTAAACACCCATGTACATAGTTTCAGCTCATTTGGATAAGTACTAAGGCCCCTGATGGCTGGGTCATACACAAGAATGTGTTTTGTACTGTAAGAAACCGCTAGACTGTGACCCTGTATTGCTAACCACAAACATTGTCAGTTCTTCCTCCTCCTTGCCAGAATTTGGTTTTGTCAGTATTTTTGGATTGTGACCATTTTAATATTTTAATAGATTTTCATTGCTTATTTTGCTTACCGGGTATATCTTTTGCAAATATTTTCTCCCAATCCGAATTTGTCCTTTCAGCCTCTTGATGTTATTCATTAAAAAATATTCTATTGTGTGTGCGTTTCATACCTGCATATACTGTGTTGATAAAATCTACCCCCAGTTTCCATCCCTGTCAGTTACTCCTTAGCCCTGCTCTGCTTTTTCTTCTCAACTTCATATGTTCCTAAAAAACAACAACAACAAAAATCTAGGTAGTGCTACCTGTGTGTAGCTACCTGTGTGTAGCTACATGGGATTAGGACATGTACTGAAGCTTGGGTAGCCAAATCCCTGGGGAAAACTAGCTGTCTCTCTCCTTGTCTTAGTGTTCTATTTCTGTGACAGCATGACTGAGATAAGTCTTATAAGAGAAAGCATTTAACTGGGGCTAGCTTACGTTTCAGAGACTTAATGCAGTATCATCATGCCAAGGAGCATGGCAGCATGCAGGCAGGGGCTGGAACAGTAGCTGAGAGCTGCATCCTGATACACAGTCAGAGAGACATTGGGCCTGGCATGGACCTGTGAAACCTCAAAGTTCACCCTCCGTGATACACTTCTTCCAACACAGACACATCTCCTAATCCTTCTAATCTTTTCAAATAGTGCCATTGCGTGGTTACTAAGCATTCAAATATATGAACCAGAGGTGGGCAGTCTGATTCAAACCACCACACTGCCCCAGTATCCATCAAATGCTAACAACTTATACATTAAACCATTTGAATCACTGCTTTTGAGTTGCAGTATTTCATTTTTAGTCAATATTTTTAACTTATTCTTTGATAGTTTCATATATATATATATATATATAATATATTCTATCCAATCCCACTACCCTCAACATTCCATCTCACTTTCTTGTGCTTTTTTTTTTCTACTGAATCCCATTTAGTGCTGACCAGATTTGCATGAGAGTGGGGCCATCTACCAGCCCTAGGGCAATTTACTAGCAGCCACTAAGAGTGGAGCATCATGAGTCCCCTCCCTCCAGGGTCCCTTTTGACTGGCCTGGTCTTGTGCAAGTCTCCTGCAGAGAATCATAGATGCTGTTGAGTTCATGAGTGCAGCAGCTGGGTTGTCTTAAGAGCATGTTTCATAGCACTTCTCCTCATCTTTCTAGCTCTTACATTCTTTCCATCTCTCCTTTAATGTTCCTGAGCCTTGGCAGAGGGTAGGGGAATTGAAATAGACGTCCATTTTAGAGAAGAAAAAGGCAGAGGTGGGGAGTCGGGGGTAAGAGGGGGGGAATACTTGCTGTCAACATTCACATGTTCTCAGCACTTGGAGCATGACAAGCCTTTTCATATATGTTCTTTATCATGGTGAATTAGTCTCCTTGGATTTCTACTTAGCATTTTTAAAAGTCACAAATCATTGTAGAATCTTGTCAAGTGCTTCTTCTGTATCAGTTGATAATGACTGCATCTCTTATCATGTCTATCATTCTATAAATGTGATATATAACATTTGATTGATGTTTATCTATTGAACCATCCTACCATTCCAGGAGTAAATCCCACTTGGTGATGTGTGAATCATTGACCTTCTTTGCTAGTTTTTGTGGTTGTTGTTGTCCAGAAATATTGTTTCAGTATTTACCAGACATGTTACGCTGTAGTTTTGTTATGTCTTGAACTTAGCTGTCAGGACAACACTGCCTTTACAGAAGTGTTTGTAATAAGAAGAAAGCTGGACTATGTAGCAAGTACTGGGAGTGGGTAGGCCTGAATGTTTCCTGCTGGTCCCAGAAAGGATGACATGAGACAATGGATCACTCAGGGAAGGAAAGGGATGGAAGATGACAGATACTGCAGGAAACTAAGTTTCTGTACCGGCGATTCAGAGAGCATCGATAGCAGCATCTATCTGATAGAGAGTCCTTGGGGAGGCAAGGTAGGGGCACTCAGGAGTAATTTAAATCATTAAGATATGTTTAATAAGTACATCTGATTTTTCTTCATCAACTGTGTACTAGATGCAAAGATAAATAGAAGTTTTGCAAGTCACATGGCCCATTCTTTAAACATCAACTTGGCCAGCACCTGAAATAACTCTTTTGTGGCAGCTTACCTAGATTCTAAAGTGCCAAGTTCAAAGGGTTCCTAAGAATGAACAGTCTAAAAATGGAAATAACCTAATGAAGTTTCCTGAAGAAGTAGAGTTCCCTTGGTGCTTTATATGTGTGGTGAACTTATGGGGAAAGAGGAAATTTTTGATGAGCTACTCAGTGCTGGGGAAGACACACCAAATGTCACGGTGGGAAATGTGTTCAAAAATAGTATAGTGTTATAGAACAAACTTTGTCTTAAGGGTATGCAAATTAAATACTGTCCCTTTGATAGTATGTAGAGTTGATTGAGCCTTTTGGCCTCTGTGATCCCTAAATATATCTTTAAAGTAAACATAATTGCTGAAATATAACAGGATGCTTTAAAGGTCAGACTATTATTTCATCATTGAAACTTCTCTAATTTGGGCTAGAAGCACTGATTTTGGTATTTTGGCTTAGGATTGAAAACTAGGTTTCACAACCCCTAGAAGAACCATGTGATCTCTCTGTTTAAGTAAACTGTTTTGTTTTTTAAAAACAGTTTTATGTTTAATTTATTTTTGTGTGGTGCACATGACCATAACAGTACCAGTTTTTTTGTATGTATAGCTAAATATTCAGGACCATCTAAGGAGCCTGGGTAACTGGGCTGATAAGTAAGCAGATCAATCTGTGTTTATTAGCTTTTCAGCTGTTCCTTTAGTAATTAAAAGGCCAAACAAAATGCTTCCTTTAAAAATAAACAAAGTAGCTATTTATAATGTTTACATTTTCTGAAAGATACTTTTGGAATCCTGTACATCTAATCAAGGTTCACTGGTGGAAAGCAACGAACCCTAAATTATAATGAAACAATTATATGAGTCAATTTCTGAGTATAGCATCCACGTTAAGTACTTTCATAGTAATGAGTAGTCAATATAACTAGTCCATTGTAATGTATATACTCTGTGTTTGTGTGTTAAACTAGTTTGTTTTATCAGAATTCTATGTGTAGCTTGGAAACATTAAGATACTGCTGTTTTGTACACTCATGAATACAACCTCGTAGTTCACAGACGGCACTGTAATATTATATGTTCACTTACTGTATCTTACATTTAAAAATAGCTGTGGTACAACTTTATTACAAGCTTGTAAAATGTGGTGATCTTCTGTAGTATATATTACTGTAATTTATTTAACCATCAATTCAAAGTTACCTTCTGTCCTTCAGATAGAAGTAAAAGTTAGATGCGTTTTAAATTTGATTGACATTATCATTGTTAGTTGCTCAGCAAACAGCATAGAAAGACACTTTTTTGCACCCTTACCAATCCTTTCGCAAAAACTCTTGAACCAGTGATATAGTAGATCTGTGTGTGGCCCATTAATAAATATCATTAATAAATATCCGCAGCTTTATGAGGCATACAGTTTTCCTCCCAACTGTCAAAACAGGTGTAGAGAGAGGGCCTATAAAAGGGTGAGTGTGACTGAACCCCAAGAAAGCCTTACTCACAAAGCCAGTGTTGGGCCAAACTGGCTAGAGGGCCACGGTTTCTTTAGTCTTGGGCTGGGTTAAAGAAAGTGTTATCCTAGGCCAAATGTGGCCTACATACCTATACCTATAATTTTGGAAGCTGAGGCAGGAGGATCATGAATTAGAGGCCAGCCCCCAGTATAATGAGACTTTGTCTAAAAAATAAATGAGAACATGATCTTGTTTTGTTTTGCATTTCTTTAACTGTGTGAGTGAATGTGAACATATTCCTTCATTTAGAGGCTGGCTCTATACTAGATGCTTGTACATAGCAGTGTACAGGTGACTTGTCAATCCTCAGCAATTAAGAGTTGTCATTTGAGGGCTGGAGAGGTGGCTCAGAGGTTAAGAGCACTGAACGTTCTTCCAGAGGTCCTGAGTTCAATTTCCAGCAACCACATGGTAGCTCACAACTATCTATGGTGACATCTGGTACTCTCTTCTGTATACTGTATACATTAATAAATAATAAATCTTTAAAAAAAAAAAGAATTGTCATTTGGATGGGAAAGCAGGCAATACAGACCTTAAAGAAATGTGCTAAAATATGTAGAGGAACAAAACAGAGAGGTGGGACAAAAGAAACATAAATGTGGCCATAAAACTGGTTAGGAGCTGAAGAGATTGTTCAGCAGTTAATAACACTATTTTTTCCTTCTGTAACTCTAGTCCCGAAGGATCCAGTGCCCTCTTCTGGTGTCCTCTGGAATTACATCCACATGGTATACAGACATACATGTATGCATTAAACAACTATACACACAAACAGACCATGTGACAGCTATTTTAGTTCTGGAGAAGCAAAGCAAAGAACTTTATATTCTTTTTTAAAAAAGTTTTACTTTGGGGAAGCATTTTCATGGTGGAAATTGAGATTTTTCAGAAATTATATCTAGCTATATTTTATTTCTGCTTTTCATAGCTAAAGTAGAACTGTTTTGTAAAAATACTGTCTTTTTTCTCTTTCATTGTTGAATTCTCTGTGTACAAATAGGGATTTGGTACTTTCTTTTTATTATGGTGAAAATATTTACTTTCTGAACCACTAACTTGTTTTAAGCTTATGGCCTTTGGGGAACTAGAGACCCTTCTAATTTTTAAAAATTATTTCTCCTCCTCTAGGTTTAGTTACAGGTTTCATTATTTAGATTAAGGTTAAAGAAAAAGTGCCTGAGAAAGCACAGTTTTTCAGGCAGTGTGGTAACTCGTTAGGTAAAAGTGCTTGGCGCCAAGCCTGCCGTCGGGAGTCAGATCCTTAGAATTTACATGGCGAAAAGAGGGGTCTGACCACTACATCCGAGCCACGGCACATGCCCCGCTCTCACACACCCCAAAAGTCTTGATAAATGGAAAAATATTTTGCAAAGTAGTCATGTGTTCTATGTCTTTCCCTTCTAGCCTTTCTCAGAAAAGTCTACAGCATTCTTTCCCTGCAAGTTCTTCTAACTACAGTAACCTCTGCCCTGTTCCTGTATTTTGAGTCTGTGAGGACATTTGTCCATGAAAGGTAAGAGAAGGAGACAATTCTGAGTCATTTCCAGATACTTCATCTAATAAATATATTTTTTCTATTAACTTTAAAAATTAGAGAAGCACATCATCTAACTCATAGGAGCCTGATTCATTTTTGAAGGACAGTATTTCACAACACACTATTTTACCTCATTTTAGCTTATAGTTTTCTGGGGTTAAACCATCATTTCCTGGGTTAGGAGTTTGTACTGTGGGCTGCTGAGGTGGCTCAGCCTAGAAAACCATGCCAACCTCACAAGCTGCTGGACCCTCAGGCAAAAAGAGAAAACTGACTCACTCCCATAAGATGTCCTCAAACCTCTACACATGCGCACTGGGACTCAGCCACTCCTGCCCCACCCCCTACAAAACACAAACAAAATAAATAAAAATTTTTTAAAATGAAACAAATGTTTGCTGTGTACATCACAATTATTTTGTTTTATCGTATTTAATTTTATTGTCTGTCTTGTCCTCAAAGTCTAAGACTATAATTGCAAAATAAAGTTATGTGACAAATGTGTGGTCGTGTTAATCTTGTTTTGTTGCTAGAATAATTTTACTAAGAGGTCTCTAGACCTAGCTGGAGGAGCTGCACCTGATCGATCGCTTATTAAAGATTCTCCTCTCAGCATAAATATCTAAGTGGCTGAAACTAATGTGGTCTCTGTATCAGAAAGAAAATTAAAATAATGACTAGTTCCTAAGAAGTAGATTGTCTCCCTCCTCCCACCAAAGGAGAGTCCTCAACTAATAATTGGCTACTCTAAAATATAGTTATATTATAGTCCTATGGTAAATACCCTAAAAGAGTAAATTTATTTCTAATTTAGTATTGTTTGTTTATTGTATTTTAGTTGGCAAAATACTATGCTAATTACAAACATTACTCCACTATGAAGGACATTAGCAAAGGAGAGATGGACAGGCAGCTCCGCCCACTCTCTTACAGCCCCTCCCACTCTCTTACAGCCCCTCCCTCCCTTATGGCCCCTCCCATTCTTTTACAGCCCCTCCCACTCTTTTATAGCTCCTCCCACTCTTACAGCCATCTTACTCTCCTACAGCCCCCTCCCAATCTTAAGCCATTTCTCATCTCACGCCCTTCAACTTTTCCAGTTACAAAATAAGCTTTTTAAAAATTTGGTATGGATCCAGATTTTTTTCTTGTGCTTTTATGAACATTAAAAAATACATAGATTTTACTAAATTGTACACCATTATCCCTGCTGTTTTTAAGCTTGAAATGCTTTTTAATGTTATGTCTTTCAGCCCTGCTTTAATCTTGGTGTTTGCTCTCGGATCTCTGGGCTTGATTTTCGCATTAACTCTGCACAGACACACACATCCTCTGAACCTCTACCTGCTTTTTGCATTTGTGAGTACTCTGATATTGTCTATGCCATTAGCATTGAGCCCAGAGCTTCCAAAATACTTGTTTAATTGTGTGTGTGTGTGTGTGTGTGTGTGTGTGTGTGTGTGTGTGTAACAGTGGCAGAATAAAATAAAATTGAGCTGTGAGCACAGGAGTGAGTGGGAACATGAGCGTGTGGGGGTCAGAGGCTGCCTTGGGATGTCTCTCTCTTCCATTCTCCACTTTTGCTTTTGAGAAATGGTCTCAGCAGATTTGAATATGTCATTTCAGCTGTGCTTGCTAAGTGGTAAACTGCAATAATCCCCCAGTCTCTTCCCTCTTAACACTAGGCTCACAAACATGTGCCATCACACCAGACTTCATCTGGGCACCAAAGATCAGAAGTCTGTGCAGCAAGCACCCACTGAGCCATCTCCCCAGCCCTGAATTTTTAACTAGAATATATTAGAAAATTAGTTATAAGCTTATACTCTTTTAACTATTGTCTGCTTTAATGGTTCTTCTGTCATTAGGATTCAGTGGCAAATAATGGAGTCACATGACCCGGCCTCACACCCCATTGCTTGTGTGACATTTGACAAAGCAGTTAGCCTTTTTCTACCTAATTTTTCTCACATGTAAAATGAACATTATAAGATATGCCATCCATATGGCACTTTCTGCCTGTAATTTTCTGGAATGGCGGGTGGCTACATTGTGGCTCCAACTTAGAGACTGTGAGCTCCTACTCACTCCTCGGAGTTCCATGTCTTCACTCAGTTCGCTTACAGGGCCATTTTGCTGAAATGATGTGCTTTTCTAACTTGTTTGAAAGTTACAGATGGGAGAACCTAACATTAAGTTCTGTTTACTTCTTAAGACAGTTGTGAGAGTTAAACATCCCAGCTGGCACCTATAAAAGCCTCATCTTAACTTGAGTAAGAGTGGTATCGTGTGGGATAGGATGACAGCACATTGCCCTATCTGAATAGCTTCCAGTTGAAATAAAGGGATGAAGTAGGGACAAGCCTTCTGCGCTTAGCGCACAGTCCAGTGGTTTAGAGTCCAGTCACATGGTGAGACCTAGCTGCAAAGGAGGCTACAAATGTACCAGTTCACCTGAATAGCTGGCTGTCCAGGTACAAATTCTGTTGCTGGAAGAAAGAGATTTTATTGCAGGGATGTTTTAAGCTGCATCATCAAAGTATATAGCAAAGTATTTTATGTTTCTTTTGTTTATTTATGTGAGGTGTTGAGGTTTTGCAAAACATACACATGATTTTGCAGTATCATTTTATTGATACCCATCCAGCACGAGAGAACACAGTTTTCTATGGTAATTCTATTATTTAACTTTTCTGTTACAGATGAAAAATCTGGTTAAAGTTTAAAGAGCTGTAGCGGGAATATAAATCTTCACAATGCATTGAGGCCTCATTTTCATTACACTGGGATTAGACAGTCGTGCCCGGTGTGTGTCACAAGGCTTCGCTGAAGCTAACATGAGACCACTTCCATGGGACCATCCTGGACTGCTAGAAGTGAGAATGTCCATTTTCCACGCGTTCATTAATTACATTTTCTTTTCTTAGACACTGTTGGAAGCTCTGACTGTAGCAGTTGTTGGTAAGTCCCTTTATGAATTACCATTTTACTGTGTGTAAAAATCTCTTAGGGAACAAGGCATTTTGGGGTTAAAGTTTGACATCATGAGATGTTATGTTAAAAATGGCACAGACTGAAGATTGCTGATGAGCAAAAGGCAAATATTTATATTTTTCATAGTTCAGCCGAGCTGAGCGGAAATGGGAAATTTGAAGGGAAGCAGAAGGAACTGGGACTAGCTTTTCATTTGTGATTTCCTGTTGATGAAAACGAGACACAAGAGTTGACCTCTCCTACTCCCAAAGGCTCTTCTGTCGCACCTCACTCCCTAAGAGCTGCCCCCATTGAGTGGTAACTGCTCCTCATGTTCCCCCAAATAGCACGACAGGATACACAGTCATTTCCATTTCCGGTGTCATGTATGTGTCTCCTGCCACGTGCTGTTACAATTACTTGCTGTACCATAATAATGTCTCAAAAGAGTAAGTGGATCACAATAAAAATTCTAAATGTTTGCAGGTGGTCCACTGTGGGTGTCACAGAGATCAGCAGTAAATGTTTGTGTACCTGCAGGTCATTGATCCTTATGAGGAATACACTTACCTCTCCCTATTTGGTCATCACTGCTTTTAACCATTCAGTGCCAGCTTTGTTGGATCTGTACTTTTTGTAATCTACCACTTCTTAGAAGAGTCAGGATACAGATAAATACTAAGAGATCGCAAACCAAGAGGCTGGGAGCTCTTCACCATAGAAAGGAAGTGTCATTAGTTCATCTGTAGTTACTGTTATGACCTTTGCCCCTTCCTCAGTGCCACCACACCATTAATGTAAGCAGTGTGAACATGAATATGATCACTAGAACTAGAGTTAAAATACATAGTAGTCTTTAAATACATAGTAATCTGAGAAGGTTATTTTTCTTATGGATTACAGTATTCTATTCTATGTGATCCAAATGCCAAATTATTGACAAGAGGTAAAAATGACTATATATTTTTCCATGTTCCCCTCCAAAATTCTGTAATACCATTAGCAAGCCTTTTAATAATTTATTAATAGAAATAACAGGTACAATGAATCTTGGAAAAAACTTAGAATTACTTGAATGGTTGGGGTTCAAACCACTTAATCCCCTTGAAATTTTATTTATTTATTTATTTATTTATTTATTTATTTATTTATTATGCATACAGTTTTTACAGAAGAGGGCGCCAGACCTCATCATAGATGGTTGTGAGCCACCATGTGGTTTTGCTGGGAATTGAACTCAGGACCTCTGGAAGAACAGTCAGTGCTCTTAACCTCTGAGCCATTTCTCCAGCCCCCACTTAATCCCCTTGAAAGAAGCTTAATTTAACTTTCTGCTAAAACAGTATCAGTTCAACATTACAGTAGCTGTCACTGCTTAGGAGCGTTATTCTGTGACAGAAGGGAGGAAACGCCACAGCAAGTGCTCTAAAGTCCGACAGAGCAGCTGTGAGGCAGGCAGCGGTGGGTTCCCTCCTCTGCGGAGTGTAAACCACCGGCCATCTCAGGCATCCTTAGTGTTTTCTCGAGCAGTTGCCTGGATTGGACTACTCAGCCGATTGAGCTGTCTGGGTGATTCCTAGCATTGCTGCTACTAGTTCAGGACCGCATAGATAGCTGGCAGAGCCAAGTCACTGCCACTCACAACCACAGACAGGGACAGCCACAAAGATTCGGATGCAGTGCAAAGGGAGCCACTCCTGGTTTGCTATAGGATATCGTTATGCTTTGGTTAATGATAAGATAATGTGACCTTTGTTTGTATGAATAACTATTTTGAAGCCTTTTAATTTTATTATGAATGTGGTTTCACTGTATCAATATATTCAAGGCTGGGTGAAGAATTTTCATTGTTTTTATCTGGTGAATGGAATAGAAGAAAGTGAGAGTGGATGGGACAGAGTAGTGGTGTGAGTATGATAAAATACACCGTGAACGTATATGAAAATGCTACAGTGAAACCCGTTTTTGTGCATATACCATCTCTACATGCAATGAAAACACTAAAACATGAGAAAAAATTTTGTTAATCTAGGCAAGCCTGTTTAGTATCAGCCATCTGCACACGCTTTACCCAGCTTTATTTTGCAGTTACTTTCTATGATGTGTACCTGGTTCTGCAAGCTTTCATACTGACCACTGCAGTCTTCCTGGGCTTGACCGCCTACACTCTACAGTCAAAGAGAGATTTCAGCAAATTTGGAGCAGGGTGAGTAGTAAGTCTTGTCTTGTGTGCCTTTTCAAGTTAGAGTTTCTCAATTGTCTGATCCACCCTTTCACAAAGTCTCAACAATGTTTAAATGTCCAAAGGTCAAAGTTTCTTCTGAGATTCATGCAATCTCTTAATTATAATCACCTGTAAAATCAGAATTAAAAAAAATAGACCATATACTTCTAGCATATAATGGCATAGGATGTACATTATCATTCCAAAATGTAGGGATGGGAGCATAGTGAGGAAATACAGGACCAAAGCAAGACTGAAAACCAGCTGGGCAAACTCCATATTCTGCATCTCCTTATTTGATGTCAAAACGCTCTTCAGATCTTCAACTCCTTCCAGCTTTGCTGGCTGCAGCACACTGCTTTCTCTTGGGCTGGTTCTGCTCCCTGTTAGCAGCTGTCCACAACAAGAATTCCATAACTCTGGCACCTCTAACATCTTGAGATCTCCAAGGCAATCCAGGCTTTAACTTCACAGCTTCCCACAATGCCCTCTCTAGTCCTCCATTCAGAGACACCCTTGCATCTGCCTGGCCTCAGTAGCTTTCCTTAGATGTGGATGCAAAGTCTACAACCCTTCTATCTTAACTCAAAAGTCAGAACCACATGGCCAAAACTGCCAAGTTCTGCTGCTTGCTGGAGCTGGAACATGGCCCCCTTTCATGGCACCAGGCTCTAAGCTTTTCTTTAGGTCTTTTCAAAAATTAAAAATGTAGCTGAGTGGGATCTTGCCCTGAGATCACCTTTCTTTGTATTCCATTTCTTAATCCTTTATCTCCTTGAACATAAGATTTAGCTTTATTCCATTTTCTAGTGTTCCTTTTCTCAGTCTGTCCATTTTGTATTTTTATTTGCTCAGCTTGTTCCTTTTCATTATAGATCTTCATCAAAGTTAATACCAATAACCATACAACAGAGCCTATACTAGGCTGTTTTGAGATTTCCTCTGCCAACAGAATTTATCCGAAATTCTTCACTTTAGACACAGGCAGAATCTTCAGACAAAAGCAAAAGGTAGCCACATTCTTCACTGAAATATCACAAGAGTAAACAATCTTTAGACCACATATAAGTATTCTTCTCTGCTATAACCTCTTAAGCAAGCCTCCCCACTCCCCCAGTTCATCAAGTCACACTCAGCAGCACTGTCTTCTGTGCTCCTACTAGGATTGCCCATTAGGCAGCAGTTAAAGTGTTCAACTACTTTTCTGAGTCACAGTCCCTAAGTCCATATTCCTCCAAACAAAACCATAGTCAGGCCTGTCACAGCATTACCCCAGTCACTGCTACCAACTTCTGCCATAGTTAGGGTTTCTATTGCTGTGAAGAAGACACCTTGACCATGGAAACTCTTACAAAGAAGAACATTTAACTGAGTTGACTCACTTAAAATTCAGAGGTGCAGTCCATTATCATCATGGTGGGACATGGCAGCATGCAAACAGATGTGATGCTGAGGAAGTAGTTCAGAGTCCTATATCTTGTAGGCAACAGGAAGTGGTCTAAGGCAGTAGGTGTGGCTTGGACACATATGAGCTCTCAAAGCCTACCCTTACAATGAGAGACTTCCTCGACAAAGTCATACCTATTCCAAGAAAGCCACACCTGCTAATAGTGACACTCCCTATGAGCTTATAGGGACCAATTATGTTCAAACTACCACAATCCTTGATCCCAGCTCTAGAGGACCTGTTGCCCTCTCCTTACCTCTTCAGGTATCAGGCAGGCACATGGTCTACATACATGCATACAAGCAAAACATTCATACACATAAAATAAGAAACAACTTTACAAAAAAGTGTTTTCATAAGGAACAATATTGTAAACTCTTAAATTTTTAATTTTTCCAGGCTGTTTGCTGTTTTGTGGATTTTGTTCTTGGCAGGATTCTTGAAGGTGAGTCGTTTTAGAACAGTTAACTCCAATATAATTCTGCCTACGTCAACATAAGTCAACTAAAATCCATGGAGAATTTTTTATAGAGAATACTTGGTTGGAATTATCTAGAGAATTTATATATAGGATTTATAGGATAATTTCAATGAAAAATCATGGTCTTATATGAATCAATATTACTGATTGAGAAAAAGATGATTGTATAAATAAGTAAAATTGCACACAAAAAAGCCCTTACTTATAGCTGTCAATCTCCAAATGGCACATTTAACTCTGAAAAAGAGGGTGCTACTAAGAATAAAGGGACTTACCTACAAGCCTGATGGCCTGAATTTGGTCCCCCAAATCCACAGGGTGGAAGGGGGACTGACTGGCAAATTGTCCTCTGACCTCCACATTCTTACATGTTTGCAGTGATAGGCACAGTCTCCAATAAATAAGTCAATGTCATTAAAAACTTAATTCTTAAAAAGTAACATTTTATCAGGGAGTGGTGGCTCATGCTTTTGTTCCTAGCACTCAGGAGGTAGAGGCAGGTGGATCTCTGTGAGTTTGAGGCCAGAGTGGGCTACAGAGTAAGTTCCAGGACATCCAGAGCTACACAGAGAAAAACCAGTCTTGAAAAGCAAAAACAAAAAAACAAAAGAAAGAAACAAAAAAGAAAAAGGAAAAAAGTAAACTTTTAAACAGTTCATGTTTGGAATGCTACTATTCAGTCACGGAATTAACTTAACTGAAAGAAAGATATCTGCTTGTCCAAACACACACTGTCAAACCAAGGTGACCTTAGCTCTGCCTTCCTCCTGTCTGCTGTAATGTTCATCCATCAATGTGCTATACCATTGTTGCTTATGCTATGAGAAGTAATTCTAGTAGGTCTAACATGAGCCCGATGTGTAAACATATTTCTTCAATCCCTTTGTTGCAGGTTTTTTTTTATAGCCAAACAGTGGAATTGGTCTTGGCTTCTCTAGGCGCCATCCTTTTCTGTGGATTCATCATCTATGATACACACTCACTGATGCACAAACTGTCCCCTGAAGAGTATGTACTAGCTGCCATCAGTCTCTACTTGGACATTATCAATCTGTTCCTGCACCTGTTGAGGTTTCTGGAAGCAGTTAATAAAAAGTAATTCAACAGTATACAGAGACCATTTTACTACATAAAAAGTTTGAATTAAACGTAAATATTGAAATCATTTATGATCTTTCTTGGCATTCTTTATTCTTTTCCACCTTAGAATCTTGCTGTTCTCTGTGTTATTTCCAGATCCTCGACTTAGAATCTTAGGCAAGAGATATTAACATAGTTTTATACTGTTTTTGTAAATTAAAGCAGGGTTTTACTGTATGGTTCAATATGGCTTTTAACTCATGATATTGCTATGTCAGCCTTCTGTGTTCTGGGTGTTAGAACAGAGATACACACTACCAAGGCCACACGAGAATTTATTTAAGAGTTCCCAGGCGGGTGCAGAAGCAGAGGAACAGGACAGCAGGAGATCAGGAGACAGAGAGATCTAGATGCCTCCATACAAGGTGCATCCCACCTGAGCTCAGCTACGTGAAATGCCAGGAATCCTTACACTGGGAATGTGGTCATATACCACAATACCTGTCTTATTTACTAATTTTTTTTTAGCCCTAAATTATCCATAACTAGTTGTTCATCTGTAATTTAAGATAATATAATGAATAGATTTAACCTTTTTATGTGTTTTACATGCATATGTGTATGTGCATGTGTGGTATTTGCAGAGGCTAGAGGAGGTATTTTACCACTGGAACTGCTGGAGTTACAGTTTGCTGTGACATGGAAACTGCACTAGAGTTCTCTAAAAAAGTAGCAGGTGCTCTTCACAGTCATGCCGTTTCTACAGCCATACTGCTCATCTCTTAAAATGCCTAGTTTATAAACAGTAACTCACTGGTATAAAATATGCTTGATAAATGAGTGGTGTTTGTAGTTAATGGCAACAAATTATATATGGTTAGCCCCCCTTTTTTTTATTGCTTACTGTTGCAGTGCATTCACATCACTGTACATGTTTTTCTATGCCAAGCAATGAGAGCTTGCAAGGAAGGAAATACACCCACAAAAGAATCAATAAGTGTAAGAACATGCATGGATTGTTTTTTTATATCACATTCAGGTGAACCTGTGTACTCAATAACCAAGAAAATGGGATTACTAGGACATAGAGAACAGGCAACTCCTGGTGCATAGGACAGAGGTGGGAGGAGAGAGAAAACAGTAGTCAGAGACCTTTTGATTGCTGAATATCTTATGGACCAAAGAGTGGAAGGGGCCAGGCCACGGCAGTGGCACACACCTTTAATCCCAGTACTCCGGAGGCAGAGGCAGGTGGATCTCTGTGAGTTCGAGGGCAGCCTGGTCTAAAAATTGAGTTCTAGACAAGCTAGTATTATTACCCAAAGAAACTCTGTCTCAGAAAAACAAACACGAAAGAGAAGCAATGGGCCATGTTGTCTGCCCTCAGTTTTCTGCAGCACTCAGACTTGGTTTTAGTCCTTTGATCTGGGTTCTGTGGGTCGGTGTCAGCAGCCCCTAACCTGCCTCTAACCCTCAGGCCTCTAACCTTCACCTCTGCCGTGCACAGGCCTGATAGCTCAACCATTTTGGGAATCACAGATGGCAATATGTCAACATCTGAATTGCAGAACTCCTAAGTTCCCAGAAACTCAAGAGTTCACGGAACTACCTGGCTGTGGGAGCCCCCACTCACTGCCAAGTGACAATTGTGTCACATGCCTTTTAGATGAGAAATCAGTTGTTTTCCTATCAAGTATTTGGCATTCATAACTATGCATGTAGTTCTCAAAGCCTGTTCCAGCTCTTTTGATTTCTTGTATGTATGTGTCCATGTCAGCATACAGGTGCATGTAGGTCACAAACACACACACACCCCGGGTCTCTTGTTGGCTGGAATTTTTATTTTTATTTTTTTAAGATTTATTTATTGGGGGCTGGAGAGATGACTTAGAGGTTAAGAGCACTGAATGTTCTTCTAGAGGTCCTGAGTTCAATTCCCAGCAACCACATGGTGGCTCACAACCATCTATGATGACATCTGGTACCCTCTTCTGTACACTGTATACATAATAAATAAATCTTTAAAAACAAAAAGAGAGAGAGATTTATTTATTATGTAGTGTTCTGTCTACATGTAACCTGTATGCCAGAAGAGGGCATCAGAGAGCGCCTCATCTCATTACAAATGAGACACCATGTGTTTGCTAGGAATTGAACTCAGGACCTCTGGAAGAGTAGCCAGTGCTCTCAACCTCTGAGCCATCTCTCCATCCTTCACTGGCTGGAATTTGTCTAATAGGCTAGCTAAGGAGCTGAAGGAATCCCAGTGCCTGTCTGCTTAGTGCTGGACTTTTTGTTTTGTTTTTTTATGTAGTTTCCAGGAATCAAAATCTTTTGGGTCTGACCTCTCTCAAGCCTCATTCTTCCACCTTTCTGAAAGTACTCATTCTAGAGTTCATGCTTGAATGTTTGAATGAAGGAGGAAATTAATGATAGTAAAACAGCAACAAAAATCCTCCATGCCCTTTGACCCTCTAGAACTACTTTCTTTCAATTATCTAGTTCCCAGTTCAGTTTCTAAAAGAGCATTGTCATGCAATGCTGAATTCTGGAATACATTTTAGTGCCATAATAAGTTGTTTTCTTTTGCCAAGTTTTTATTCAAAAGCCTTTTGGCACATAAAACAAGCAGCTGTAAATTTGGAACAGCTTTAAGGAAGATTTTTCAATGCAGTGTATACTCACTTCGTTTTGCTTTTAATGTCACCTGTGTTTTGCCTATGATAAAAGATTCAAAAATTGCTGTACTATGCACGGTTTGTACAAGGTGACACAGCCCTACTAGCAACCAAACAGGAATTTTATAGGTCATCATTAAAGATAGCTTCTGGGGTTGGTAATGTGGTTCAGTGGTTAAGAGCACCTGCTGCTCTTGCAGAGTGGACCTAGGTTCAGTTCCCAGCACCCATTTATTCAAAAATAAATCCTTGAAGACAGTTCTGTGGTTTTGCTGTATGCTGTAATCTGTATAAAACACTGTTTACAGACAGTACTGGATAGTTTTCATATGTTGACTAATCACCTACTGAGGCACTCTCTAGGCTTTAGGACACTATTCACCTATATCTTTCACAGATGTTAGGAGACATATGTATCCTCATAGCCTGTGCACTTAAAAGCATATACAAAACCGTACATTTTTATAACCTCAGTCATCTTTGTTTTAGCTTTGCTTCATATGTAATGGTTTGGACAGATCGACATTGATTGAAATTGGTCATTGTACCCTTTAAATTCTTCTGGCTGGGGAAGGATTATTTTCTGCGTTGGGGGACAGCTTTGAAATAAAATTGCCATGCAGTAAATGTGACATTATTTAAATTGTACACTTTTGATATATTCTCACATGCGCGTACATCCTAAGATCCTCAGCGGGATGAGAAATTTTCTAGGCTGAAAAAAAAAAAAAAAAACAAAAAACAAAAAACCTCACTTCAGGGCTCTAGGATGGTAAGGACTGAGTAATCCCTTGGGTATCCTGTATCACTGAGGTTATTACAGATAGGGCCCCTGGCCGGGCTAGGCCTAGTTGAGGCTTTGAGAACGGCTTTGGTTATAATTTGTAATTCCGGACAGGAAAATCTTTCTGCTTTCTCCAAACAAAACAGCAATGTAGGAGACAATCAAAGCAGGAAGGTCACAGTGAGAGCGGAGTCCTTCCGGACTGCCAAAGACCACGCCTCTCACGATTCCCGGCACACCGCGCGCCAACCTTGGCCGGAAGGCGGAAGTACGAGAGCTTCCGGTTGGCGTCCTACTCGTGGAAGGTAATCCTGTTTCTTAGGTGAGTCGCGTGGACCGTGGGCTCAGTCCTGCTGCGTGGAGGAATGACCACAGACCCTACCTCCGCTGAGGCCCCAGGCCTCGGCCTGGCGGTGCAGGGTTCGGGGAGATGAGGCCCGGGGTCTTCATGGCCGCGCCAGGTCCCCTCCCCCGGGGTGGGGGGAACTATGGCTCCTCCACGCGGAGTGTGGGTCGTTTTTAGACAACTGGCGTTCAGAGGATGCTCACCCAGCCATCCCACACAACCTGCACTGGATGCAGAGCAGTGGTCCCGAGGGATTTAGAGGCCAATAAGAGCCGCTCACGCCATCATCAGTCAGCTGAAAGTGACGGGAGCTTCGGGTTGAAACTGTGCCTAGGGAGGAGTGACAGAAAAGTCCGGGGTACTGAAGAAAGCAAGCCTTGAGAAGAGCAGTTTGCAGACGTAGACCAGTGGATGTGAAGGTACTAAAGTAGGTGTGGTGTAGGCTTTCTGCCGGCGCAGTTGGAGCTGGAGAAAGGGAGGTGAGAGATGGAGGACGCTAGCAAGTAGCGGGATGAACCTTGATGCCAGAATTCACGAAGAAAGAAGTCATTAAAGAATTCTCTAAGAAGCCGGGAGATGGTGGCACAGGCCTTTAATCCCAGCGCTCGGGAGGCAAAGGCAAGTGGATCTCTGGGTTCGAGACCAGTCTGGTCTACAAAGTGAGTTCCAGGACAACCAGGGCTGCAAAGAAAAACCCTGTCTCGAAAAACAACTAGGGGGGGGGGGAAGCCTCTTTAAAAGGCAGAGAGCTATGCTCTAAGCTTTATTTATTTATTTATTTGCCTTGGTGTTTTGCCTGGAACTGGAACCACAGACAGTTGTGAGCTGCCATGTGGGTGCTGGGAATCGAACCCGGGTCCTCTGGAAGAGCAGAGGGTGCTCTTAACCGCTGAGCCATCTCTCCAGCCCCGCTCTAAGCTTTTAAAAAGTTCACACTAGCCACTTTGTGAAGGATTTAGGACTGAGAGATGGAGAAAGGCAGAAGAGCAGTAGGTAGTTTTAAGGCAGTTTATTAACTTTGTATCTACTGAGCAGCTTTGAGAATGGATTGATGTATAATTTGTCACTGGCTTATTGGGGCCTAACAGTCTTTATTTAATCGGTGTTGTGATTGATCCCTCCTGTTGCTCTGCGTTGAGCCTCACATAAGTTAAACATGAAGACATCGACATTGTACATTATAGCTGCCCCGCCATTCCATTGATATTCAAGAATGTAATAGCAAACTTGCTTTTGTTTGTGTTTGTGCTGACCACCAGGTAAAGCATGGCTAAAAGCTTACGGAGTAAATGGAAACGGAAGATGCGAGCTGAAAAGAGAAAGAAGAATGCCCCGAGGGAGCTTAACAGACTGAAGAGCATCCTCAAAGTTGATGGTGATGCAGTAATGAAAGACGTTGAGGAAATAGCAACTGTTGTGGTACCCAAACAGTGCCTGGAGAAGATGCAGGGTGTGGTGGATGATAAGGGTGAGCTTATGAGCTTCCTTTACGTAATTAGAATATGAGTCAGTTTTCTCTTAGGAATTTTTTTTTTTTGTTTTTTTTTTAAATATTTTTTTAAACTTTATTTATTTGCCTTGGTGTTTGCCTGGAACTGGAATTACAGACAGTTGTTAGCTGCCATGTGGGTGCTGGGAATCGAACCCGGGTCCTCCAGAAGAGCAGACGGTGCTCTTAACCGCTGAGCCATCTCTCCAGCCCCGGAATTTTTTTTTTTTAAGCTGTCTTCTTTCCATTTCTGCTTGTTCCTAATGTCCATTCCAAAAGAAACTGGGGACAAATGTCCAGCTGTGGTGCTTATTAGGTGACAAGTACTTGCTGCCATCCTGGCTCCTCTCAGTTCTTCACACCTCGCCCTCTCCCCTAAACTTCCCCACCTCCTGGGCCCACCCTGCCATTTCAGCCATGCTCTCCCTCTTGCTCCTGGTCCTCTTGTTCCTTTATCTGCCACCTTTGCATCCTTCTTCTATTCCCCCCGCCATCCCCACCTCCAGCCTGGTTTAGTCACTGGCCATCTAATTTCTTTTTCTCCCTGCTTTAGATTTTTTTTTTTTTTTTTAACCAGATGCTTCTG
Organism: Sigmodon hispidus; assembly: GCA_004025045.1. Lineage (NCBI taxonomy): Eukaryota > Metazoa > Chordata > Mammalia > Rodentia > Cricetidae > Sigmodon > Sigmodon hispidus. Next base: position 2,885 of record PVIH01010137.1, on the reverse strand, counting down.
GCTGTGCTCTGCTTCATATCTACAATAAAAATTTTCTCTTCAACCTTACCTTGAAGCAGGCATGCCCTGACTTTATCTAACATACCTGCTATCTTCGCACCTTTATTCTTTGAAAGCTTATGTTTCTATTAGAGAGTCACTGTTTGGAAATAGGCATGCCTGGGCTATTCAATGGATCTTCAGCAATTATGTAGTAGCCTGAATGCCCAGGAAGTGAGAGTGCCACAGGAAGAAGCTCAGGAGAGGTGGGAAGGTGCATTCCGGGTCTGGGCAGCTGAGAAATATCCCTCCGAAGATCCCATTCTCATTCTGGGAAGCCTTACCTGTGTATTAATCATGATTTACATTTGGAGGCTATATATAGTGCTGGTTCCAGCACAGAAAAGGCTGGCTGTTTTTCACATCTTAATATTCCATTTTGTCAGCAAGCTAAATGAAGCACTTACACTAGCCAGAAGCATATTTATGGCCAAGGAGAAACGTGTTCTTAAGATTGATTCTTATCCTGGATATTAGCCTCCCATCCTCCCAGAGGAAGCCTTCTCTTTGTTCTCCTGTTTCTGTCAGTCTGCTGTTCCAGCCACCCGTGAGAGATCTGAAGCACTTGGTTCAACACTCCCTTTCATCACATGCATGCACCTCTGCTCATCAGCTCTTTCTTTATTGTTTTAATTTTACATGGCATTGACCATTTTAATAGGTATGGTAGTGGCATTTAAGTACAGTCTTGATGTTTCACAGCCAACACCTCGGGTTCCAAAACATTTTCATCCCTCTAAAAGGAAACACTATTTAGTAGTTTCCAACCCCAAGTCTGTCTGTATGGATTTCCTGTTTGAGCTATGGCATGTAAGTGGGATCATACAATGTGTGATTTCTTTCTCTTTTTTTTTGTACCTCACTTTTCTAACAATATCACATGTTAAAATTTTATGTTTTAATATGTATTAGTACTTCCTTTTAAAGACTGAATACTAGTTTGTTGTATATGTCACATTTTATTTACCTATTGTTGGTTGGCATCTGGGTCACTTTCATGCTTCTGTGATCTCCTTGGTGTCCAGGTTTTGTTAGATCCCATTTTCAGTGCTCTGGAGTATGAAGTTACAAATAAAATGCTGGGTCTAGGGAATCCTTTGCTATTTTTCTGCACCAACCGAACCCCTTTGTGTGCCTCCTAGCAGTGTATGCTTACTTGTCAGGGTTTGATTATTGCCACTGTATGTATGAAATATTTCATTGCAGTTTAAGTCTTTTGCATGTTCTTAAATTTTGTCTGTATGGGGTGTAAGCATTCTTTATGAATGCTTGCATTCTTTTTTTTTTTTTTTTTCTTTTCTTGACCTGTATTATTTTTATTTTTCAACTATCTGTTCGACATTGGTAGCAGCATAGTCTACGTGGTTCACTGATTTTAGTAAACCTGAAAATAGTTTAAAAATAAGTCAGTAAACAGTGGCTGGTTCTAGTTTGCTAATGATAGATACTTTCTTTATTCTTTATGAATGCTTACAGGTGCCCATGCACTCCTGAGTCTCGAGGTGATTCTTCTCTTTTGATTTCTCTCTACTTCTTTAATTTCATTTTGGAGGATTTTAAAAACTATTAATTTTTCTGCTTTCAAAAGTGTTTTATTTTTAACTTTGATTTAAAAAAAAAATAGTTTCCTGCTCTTACTGGGAATACATTTTTATGACATTGGGACTACTGTTTGCTTTTGAAATTTGAATGGCAATTTGGGCATTGTTTATTTTTCCTTTTGCTTTTTGGAGTCCTCACCCCCTGGCTCTCACCCTTGTTTCCCTTCATGTTTCTCTAACACTTTGTTGAGTTGTTGATATTTAAATGAGGCTCTGAAATGAGTAGCAGCCTGGATGGTGGAGGAAGCATCAGTATTGTAGAGGAGAATCCTCTGTTTTCTGCCTAGAGATTGTGTTAATATACTCAAGTGGAACTAGATGGGAAAGGGAGGGGAGTCTTCCTGTTCAGTCAGATTCTATCAAGAAAGCTTCCCCTCATGGCCCTCTCGCATCTGCCTTTGTCTCTCATTCCTTTACCCCTTGTCTAAATCCCAAGCATTCCCTGTCACCGTAGTGCGTGACCACAGGTCTTACCCTCCCCTGTCACACCGTGATCATGGTTTTATCCATTCCTGACACCAGCCCTTTTACTTCCCTCTGCTCTTCCTCCTCTCTTATTTCTATGTCAACATCTTGATCTTTTAAACATGCAAGTCAGGTTTTGTCACTTGCTTACTTAAAAATGTAACTTTCAGGGCTGAAGTGATAGCTCAGTGCTTGGAGTACTTGCAGAGTGCAGTTCCCAGCACCTCTGTCAGGGGTTCACAACCGACTGACTTCAGCTCAGGGGGCCCAATTGCACACTCCTTTCCTCTGTGGGTGCTTGCATAAGTGGATTCAGGAATGGGCAGCAACATGTGTTGATTATGTTTGACTTTGCTGTAAAGAGTCAAGAGATGCTATACAGGAATACTTTCCTTGTTTTGATTTCAGACTACCTGCAGTTCTGATGCTCCTGCTATATTCATGTGCTTTCACTTGGTTTTTCGTATATGCATATTAATAGCTTTTCATTTTATTGTTTTTAATTTAGATGACATGAAAATGGAGACTGAAATTAAGAGAAACACAAAGACTCTTCTAGACGAGCATGGACAGTACCCAGCATGGATGAACCAGAGGCAGAGAAAGAGACTGAAGGCAAAGAGAGAAAAAAAACGGGGGAAAAGCAAAGCCAAAGCAGCAAAAGGCCTGGCCTGGTAGACCCTTCAAAACTGAGAAGTTGGCTGGGCCGTGGTGGTACACACCGTTAGTCCCAGGCCTTGGGAGGTAGAGGCAGGCAGATCTTGAATTTGAGGCCAGACT
>PVIH01010136.1:0-77470 GCA_004025045.1 Sigmodon hispidus | reverse complement strand
GATTGGCTAAGATAAAAGGCACAGATGACAGCCTATGCTGGAGAGGATGCAGAGCAAAGGGAACACTCCTCCATTGTTGGTGGGATTGTAAGCTAGTTCAGCCACTTTGGAATACAATATGGAGGTTTCTCAGAAAATTGAGAATCAATCTCCCCAAGGACCCAGCAATACCACTTCTGGGTGTATACCCTAAAGAGGCCCATTCACACTCCAAAGGTATTAGCTCAACTATGTTCATAGCAGCATTATTAGTAATAGCAAGAACCTGGAAACAACCTAGATGTCCCTCAACTGAAGAATGGATTAACAAACTGTGGTACATCTACACAATGGAATACTACTCAGCAGTAAGAAAAAATGATATTCTAAAATTCACAGACAAATGGATGGATTTGAAGAATATCCTCCTGAGCGAAGTATCACAAACTCAGAGAGAGAAGCAGGGGATGTACTCACTCACTAGTGGTCTCTAAACAAACAAACAAGAAAAAAAGCCAAACATGCCCAAGCAGCAAACCACAACCACTGAACAGCTTGGGATCAGAAACACCCTGGACTGACCCTTCAAACTCCAGTCCATCTATAGGAACACGTGACTCACTCTTGAGGGAGGGGGGACAAAACTGGATGTGCCAGGAGTGGAGACTGATCCAAGCATTATTGGGCCAATGGGACCATAGGACTGTCTGCTCCCTGCCAAGGGAGGGGATGGGGAGTTGCAGAGAAGAAAAATGACCAGATGTGGTGGGAGGGGGAAGAGACCTTGAATAAGGATATACAGGGATGGAAAAAAAAATTCAGAGGGAAAGCTGAACACAAAGAAAATATATGTGTAGCAATCTTATTTGCGTTTCCACCCTTGATAAGCCATGCTTATGATTATTATCCTCTGTATAGTTATTGTTAACTGTTCCGCATTTTTAAATTCTTTTTACTGTTTTTTTGATAAATACAAAATAAAGAAGGAAAAAAAAACAAAAACAAAAACAAAAAAAACAAAAACAAAAAAATAAATAAAGTCTCTTAGTGTTAGAACCCAAGTCTAGACATACAAATTGTTTATGACCACAATCTTGTTTTGTGTTTTGTACAATGTTTTTACTGAGTGGTTTTGTTTTCTTTTTGTTTTGAATTGTTTTTCAGTGGCATTATGTAGTTGCTCAAAAAGAAGTTTCAGATTGTGGTTTATTTGGGATTTTGAATTTTTAGAGACCAGATGCTCAACTCATAGGATAATGTTCTAGATGCTGACACAGTGCTTAAGGTGACCTTCAATTTTTTCCCATGTATAACAAAGCTCTACTCCCCAGTGCTCAGCACTTCCATTTCAATACCTCAGTTCCATTTTCTTCCAGTGTGTAAAGGGCCTGTGGAAGGCCATAGCTCTGGGTGGTCTCTACATGACATTGCCTATGGGACACATGTTCAGACTTAGAAAAGCTGTTTTTTCAGAAACTCAGATCCCCTTGGAAATGAAGATCATTTGTTACCATCTGCCTTAGAAACCCAGAGGCACTAAAAGGTTAGAAATTCAGATTCCTGGGTAAGAAATGTAAGGAAGAGGAAGACAAGGAGCTGCACATTGCACAGGCTTTCTCACATCTGGTTGATAATTTAGTACATCAGGGTGAATCTCCATTTTATTGGACTGTAGAGAAATACTTCCTTGTCCCTGGGCCATTGGTTCCCACTGCTTTGTAGCTCAGCTGTGCAACTATAGCAGATGACACAGAGCACCAGGTGTTTGCCATCCAGGGAACTTGAAGTATAAAGCAGAGCTCCCAGGGTGAAGGAATGTTTAAGAATATAGCAACCTAGGGAAGCCATTCTTCAAAAGAAAACCAGAACATTGTGCCAGCCAAAGTAAACAAAAGACTTAACTCTATAAACTGTAATAGGAAAAGAAAGTGATCCAGGCCTCCGTGGTTTTCCTTGAATCAAAATATTATTTACAGCAATGTCACCACCAGCATAGCAATGCCATGCACTTTCTCACCCTGTGGATTGTGACCCCTGTGGCCATTCACCTAAGATCACTTTAAAACACAGGTTCATAACATAACAAAATTACAGCTATGAAGTAGCAACTGAAATAATTTTATGATGGGGGGATCACTACAACATGCGAACATATATTACTGGGTCTCAGCAGGAAAAACCACTGCTCTAGAGGCAGAGAGAGCTAAATTCAAACTGCTTTGAATATCTACGTGCAGTCTCAAATCTTAGGCCTCTAGGTCAGTTTTTATGGCCCTCTTATTCCCCTGCTTTGGCACAGCAGTAGTGTAGAGATGGGATATAAGGAGAAAATGAACTTATACAAAAACAATGCAGCCACAGCAACAGCCTACCCAATGGATGCTCAATAAAGGTCAACTATCTCTTTCTGAATAAATAACATTTCTTTCTAGTTTCTTCTCAAAATCAAGGCTTCTCAGTTAATAATAATTTGAAGGCACTCTGGAACTGAATTTGGGTGCAGTATAATAACCTCTTTGGCATCAGGCCCATTCCCAGAATGCAGTGCTTTCCCAATGGTATGACTGTAACAGAAGTCTGAAGCCAGGACACTCTCCCAAGGAGAGATTAAACACTGCATTCATTATGGCAGTTGGAAGGCTGCAATATTGTTCTTCTAGAGGGAGAGATTTATGGCTGCACTTAATGAATGCTAATGGTTTTCTTATCAGTGGGTAGCAATACAAACATTTTTGTGTATTTTAAGGTTAAAGTAAACTTTCAGAGTAGCCTTCCAGAACTTGAAAGCTAATGATTAGTTCTTGACAAGCTTGGCTAATAACAGGAGCTCCTGGAAGGCTGCACAGGTCTGGTTCAGCCAGAATACATTATTCTTCAGTGTTTTACGATTTCACAGCTGTCCTCAGAACTGGGCTGTCACAAAACTGCTCACAGCTTTTGTGCTTTTCTTAAATCTCTAGGCAGTTGTACTCCATTGCCAATGTAATCAGGTTGTTGAGTAAAGGGAAGCCGAATGCCCTCCTAACTATGGTTAAAAAAAAAAAAAAATTCACCTAACCAAAATGTGTTTTACAAATTGAGTCCAATTTAACAAACATTTATTAAGTAATCACTATTTATAGAAAATATTATTAGGCATTTTTAATGCAGTTATACCATTTAAAGCTCCTATTCTCTCTCTAAGTTTGAGCTTCTGTGGAAAGTAAAAGAAAGTAGATATTATGCAAGTGTAGATCAAGGTAGTGTGTGAAAGCCTACATCTGACTTATGAGTCTGATGAACTCAACCCTGAATGTTCTGGGGGAACCATCTGCAAGTGCTTGTTAGGCATGGAAGACGGAGAAGTGTTTCCAAGATATGATAAGTTGTGGGATAATCATTTTGTACTCTGTGAAGATGTGGCTCTGCCTAAGGCACCTTCTGATTGGTTTAATAAAGAGCTTAATGGCCAATAGCTAGGCAGGAAAGAATAGACAGGACTTCTATGGAGAGAAAGAAACTTAGGAAAAAATGTAAGGTGCACAGGATTTAGCCAGTCAGACTTAGAGGGAGTAAGATGTATGGTGCGGAGAAAGGGTAATAATCCATGGGGTACAACATAGATAAATATAAACAGGTTGATTTAAGTTATCAGCACTAGTTGGGAACAATTCTAAGCTAAGACCAAACATTCATAATTACAAATAAGTCTCTCTGTCATTATTTGGGGGCTGTCTGTCTGGAAAATGTCCATCTAAAATGATAGTTCCTAAAATAAAAGAGTACTTGCCTAAGAGCTAAAGATGAGTATTTTTATATTGATAATCAATAAAGCCATGCCAAACAATTTATATTAAGTACATACTGAGAGAATTTTTAAAGATTATTCTCTACCATTTAGAGTCTTAGTAGCTCAGACAAATAGCTACATTTAATAGCCAGCCTCCCTCTAGCTCACACCCAGACACCTCCTACAGCAACTATGACATAATACCATAAAAGTCAAACATTTCTTGTCCAAAAAATTATTATCCTCCAAGTCACTCAGAGCCTAATTTGTATCGAATTTTTGATTTCTTCTATTAAGAAAAGAAATGAACAAAGTAAAGAGATAGGTGTGTCCTTATTAGCGTAATTGTTCTTAGTGTTGGTTTTAGGAATTGTTCTCATCCTAAGAATGATCTTACTTAGAGGACATTACTGAGCATCTTTGATTGAGCATCTTCATATTTTGATGATGGTATGTGCTGTGCTGGATGATCAGTAGTTGAACTTAAATTTATAAACTGAAAAATCTCTGCCAGTACCACACAATTAATATATACTTTATCCTTCTTTTCAGGGGACAAATTAAATTAACAAATTATGATTGGTACCTAGAATACTAAAGTGAGTCACATCAAAAATCATATGGAGATTTCCCAGAAGTAAATCCCACATCCTCTGATGAATGGAAGATGGCTTCCCTGTCTAGTCTTAATGCTGTTGCTTAGTAATTGACAGGTTTGGCCTGTCTGTACTGGTGGTAAAAGTGTTGGGAAGGAGTCCCAAGGCTAGCAATGATTTCTGTACCCAGTCAAATAATAGGTGACTGGGTTTTTCTTTGTCTTTTCTTATTATGGCAAAGCTATGACTTACATAGCAAGTTAAACATGGAGGGATTTATTTAAGTCAAAATTTCCAAGTTTTCAGTCCACATTCTTTGGCTCCAGGTGACTCTGGATCTGTAATGAAGAACAAGGTGGTGGTGCTAGAAGCATGTAATAGAAGGAGACATTTTATTTATACAGATTAGGAAACAGAAAGAGAGAATATATCAGTGATAAGATACTGTCCTCCAATCTCAAGGATACACTGTTAGTGACTCACTTCTTCCAATGAGGCTTCACTTCTTAAAGTTTACACATTCTCAAAATAGTGCCACAGACAGCTGTTGCCAAGGGTTTAATTTAGGAGACTGTAAGAGACAGCTGTCTTGGTGTTCTATAGCTGTGAAGAGACATCATGACCATGGCAACTCTTATAAAGATAAAGCATTTGTGGTATCTTGCTTATAGCTCAGAAGTTTAGCCCATTATTGTCATTACAGGGAGCATGGCTTCATGCAGGCAGCATGGTGCTAGATAAAGAACTGAGAGTTGTTACTTACATCTTGACTCATAGGCAACAGGAAATGAACTGGACACTGGGAGTAGCTTGAGCATACATGAAACCTCAAAGCCCACCTCCACAGTGACATACTTCCCCCAACAAGACCAGACCTACTCCAACAAAGCCACACCTCCTAATAGTGGCACTCCCTTTTGATGTCATTTTCTTTCAAACCTCGACATCATCTTATATTCAAACCATTCCAGTGTGGATCAGAATCTCACAAGGAAGCATTTGTTGTAGACAAAATTCTGCTTGTCCTCTACCACCAAACAAAATATGGCTGGTCTAGAACTGTTTGAATGAGATAAATCACTAAATTTTACCAGCAGAAGAAATATAAGGAATGGACATAAAATCTGCATATTACTTAATTCTAGTTTGTGTAAGCAAGCTAAGAGATTGAGTTTAGTAAGATCCTTTGATTTGCCTTGGATTGCAGTCTCTAAATGTCTGCCTTATTGCCTGTATGCAATAATAAAAATGCTATTCTCCCTTCCCTCCCTTCTCTGTCCCTCCTCCCCTCCCTCAGTCCCTTCCCTCCCGTTATTTATCCTCCTCTCTATCAGAGTGAGTGAAGACCCATGCATAAAGTGGAAAGCACTCAGAACTGAGAGGTTTCTGAAATGTCCTCCCAGCAACCTTGGCAGTAATTGACAAGAAATGAGTTGGTTGGCTCAGTGAGGCACTTGTCTTATTTGCATATGGGCTCATTGGATGTCTTCAGTTATGTAATCAATTGTCTGTATGGTTAAGGCTTATTTTTTAAAAAGTCATAAGAAATGTCTCCAAGTTTCACTTTGCTTATGGAAAAATTCCAGGTACAGGGACATCCTCAGGCAAATGACCTCCTTCTTACTTGCTTAACATTTAAAGTGTAATCTTGAGTTATGGCGAGATGTACAATCAGAAGTCATGCACAAATCTCTTGATTCAGAAAAGGCCAATAATTAGGTTCAGGTGAGGGGGATCACTCTCTACTTCTTGCTGGTAGGAGAGGGAATGACCCTGCCTCAGTATATGTGGAGCCATGCAAGGTGTTTCCCCCATACTAGTTAAAGGGGCTTCTGGGCTCCAAGTGTTCAGCATTGAAGAGTACAACTTGCTCTAACCTCACCCAGAAGATGTAATGTCCACCTGTGGTATTACTGGGATAAGTGGAGCAAGAGCTGGAACACTTAGGGTCAAGGCCTACTATGACTCTACTTACCTTTCTACTTCTGAGAAGACCTCTACATAATGTCAGAAACCTTTATGTAAAAAATAACAAACAGATTCCCAATTACTTCAAAGGACAACATAACTCCCAGGGGATCTGGTGGTGTCACTTGCCTTACCTAATTCATTCTTTTTGCTTAGAACTTTTGGACACATGCTGGAATGGTCTGAATCCACAGAACTTTATGGCCACATGCAATGATCACCTGTAACTATTGTGACTAGTTCAGCACAAGCTCATATACCTGTAGACAAGACTTGCCCTGGGGGAACTGGAACAGCTGTCAACATCTGTCTGCAACTGCCACAGTGGAAAGCTCACTCCTCTTCTTTTTTGCTGTTGTTCAGTGCTTTGGTTAAATCCATAAGCCAGGGAGGTTTCTAAGAATACAGTATGCACAGAAACGAATGGATTTTGAAAAATTACGAAGCATCTGTTGTGAATGACAGTCAGAGTGTCAACTTGGCCCTTCAGGGAACATTTGTATTTTGAAGACCACCTACTCTATTTGAAAGATGGGAAATTGTCATGTCTTGAACTCAACTCCACTCAGTCATTTCTGTTTTAATGAGGCAAACACTGAGTTATTCTTGGAGGTGGAGTCATTTTGAAAGTGGAAGGAATTATCTCCGCATGTGTCACGTTTGTCATAGTCTCAAAGTCACTGGGAATGTGGGTGGCAGAGTCACACACATTCAAGACAAATATAGAAATGACAATAAAGCCAAGTGCATTGCTGAATCTTTCACCTTCATAATCTGCCAGAATGTCAAGATAGGAAATTCTACATGCAGAAGGTGTGATGAAGGTACATCTGATTCCTTGCAAGAGAAACTTCAGTTTCAGCACCTTCATCCACGCCCTTCCTCACCCTCATGCTACCCACCAGTCAGTTTGAGCAAAGCAAGCCAAGGGCAGCAGCAGGTTCCAGGGCTCAGTAGCCAGATTTGCCTGGAAGGTAAAAGCTTGCTCCAGATTGGAATCCTCACCTGCCATTCTCGTTTTCTCTGTCAAGGTGTTTCCTGGCCATCCATTCAAAGTCTGTGAGGAGGGCAGCACCACCAGGCTGCTAAAAGCAGATAAACACCCGTTGTTTTACAAGGGTTGGGTGGGAGAGCAGGTGTAAACCTCTTTGCACTGCACAAAGGCAGCCTGATAATAACAAATTGCCTTGTCAACCACAAGAGATACTTAGTTATTAATGGAAATAATAACAGATTCTATTAGCTTTCCACACTATAATCAAAGGGAGATCAAAAGGAACCAATATTACAAACAGTTAACAGTGAAAACACACTAATGAGATAAAAACCACTTTCATCCTTCCCTTCCCAAATGCACCAGTGGAATAATTATTGATAATAGATACAATTCTTTAAATGTAGACAGCATTTTAATACCAAAATTCCAGCCATAAAATTGAAGTCTTTTTCTTATGACATAAAATTATTTTTTTGGTGTAGGAAAATACTAATATTTCTGTTGGCGTTACAAGTCATCTAAATGATTGGTTGGCACAGGCTAACCTTCCATGGCCTTTGGTTACTATTGCAAATGTTTCAGCAAAGAGTCATCTCAGTTGTCAATATTTAAAGGAGGATACAGCAATGAGTGGGAGGAGCCCATGTTTAGCTGTCATTTAGGGGTTATTGCGACACAATCTAGCCTGACCTTCCTCGCCATCAACTAAGTTCTCTGCTTCTTTGAAGTCCTCTAAAAAATATTAGCATGTGCCAAGGCCTTTCCTGGCAGGCAAATGGGTATTTCTTTCACCTTTTCTTCCTTAGATGAAATAGTAATAATCGCAATGATGATATCTGGACATGACCATTTCAGTCTTACAAAGTCTTGACTTGAAATTTCACATCCTGTAACATTATGTCATTCTATAAGCATAGAACATTTGTGTCTTAATTTATTTATTTTACCAAGGCTTTTTAATAACCCTAGCAGAGTGAAGGCAGTATGTCAAACATAAAAGGAGAATATCTGCCCTAGACTCATGCTGGCATATAATCTTGAATGGGAACTTGAAACTGACCTTCCATTCAAATAAATGGACACATGCTCTAGCGATTTAGGAGCTCCTACATGGATCATTTGATTACATCTGGACTCATAAATATTGATAAATACATTTAGTTTTATTTTTTTCAATTATGAAAAATACTTCTTAGTTTTTCTTTATCCGGATGTGAGGTAACTACTTATTCTGAATCAAGTTAAAAAAACACTGTGAGGAAAGATGAAACTATAATTTTGTTTACCAATTATAATACTAACCATTTTTCAAAAGTAGTGTTTCAATTTTTCAGTAAAGAGTGAAAGAGAAGTGTAGGAGGAAATAAGAAATATTTATAGAAATAAACAGCCAAGGGTTTTCAATAAGAGTGGAAATACAGAATTTTGAAGAAAACACACTGTTTATAAAGGTAGTTCTTTCAGACTAAGTCTGGACAAGGTCCAGATTCTCCACTGACAGGATTGGAACATGGACAGGGTATGCTGAGAAAAAGATAAAGTTCATGCTGAATGAAATATTTGGGCTTTATTTTCTGTTGTCTGTCTTCCCTGCCAGTCTTTATCTGGACAAATGGGACAGGTTATAAAATCATTTGTCTTATGGAAAAATGTAGACTTGCTAAAAAGAAAGAATGAATTATGACACCAATAGGTTATAATGCCTTAAGTAGAACAGGAATGTATGAATCACACTGGATAAATAAATAACAACAACAATAAAAAAAAAACAAGAAAAAAGCCAATTACCAGATACATTGTCTACTCAGTAAAATTAGTTTATATATAAAAATTCTTCCTGATTTGCCTTGGCATGGAAAATCTGGCAGATGCTATTGTTCACATGTAGTAGAATTTAGTAACATCACTAAGGAGACAGATTGCCACTGAGTATCTTCTACTGTGGTGCACAGGAGGATAGAGCCCATGGTTGTGAGATTCCTGCTCAAGTTGTCTCATCCAGATCAAATCTGGAGGACCATTACATAATCTTATTCTAGGGGACACTCTATGAACAACTGTACTGTACTGTTCAAAAGTACACTTCAAGAAGACAAGCAGAATACTAAAGACATTTTTCAGATTGAAGGCTCACAAAGAAATTTGACAACCAACACTACATAGGATTTTAAATAGAATTATGAATGCTCTAAAGATATTTGGATATGAACAGAAAATTTTATCAGTCTTTGAATTAGACTAAAATATTAATGTCAATATTATTTTTTTATTTTGACAGTTATATTGTCATTTTCTGGGAGCATTTACTTATTTTAGCATATACACATTGACATACTTATTGATAAGAAATGATACCCATGTCTGAAACTTACTTCCCAGTGGTGTAAAAAATACAGTAATATGTAAAACGAGGGAGCAATAATATCAAGGTGGCAGCATATGAACACTGGGGACATGGGGTGTTTTAAACTGAAATGTGCCTTTCCTCTAAATTGTATATTCAATTTTTAACTCCTAGTTCATGTGACTACAGGATGAAACTATGATTATCCTCTAGAGAAGGTATGTTCCAAGATCCCCAGGGATGCTTAAAACTGCAGTTTCTATAAGCTCTATCTACAATATTTTTCTTATGCATACATGCCTATAGTAAGTAAGAGAGGTTAAAAACTGTAAGTCATAAGTGAGATGGAGAAGAGAGAGTGACTGGAATGGGCAGGAGGGGGAAGGGAGTTTGAACAAGGGTATACATGGATAAAAAATATGACTTTATTCATAATAAAAAACAATAAAAAGTAGAAATGGTAAAAAAAATTTTAATAAATATAACAATTACAGTAAGATTCACATGAGTATGTTGTCTGTAACTATTTCATATTTTCCTTTAAAGAAGTACTTTATGGTCTTTCTGTGGCATATCTCAGCTGCTATTATGAGATTCTGGTGCTTTGAGCTTACTATTAAATAAAATAAAAGTCGTTTGAACAGACACTATACTATTAGAATAGTGAATCTGATAACTGAGACAGCTACTTACACAACTAAGGACCAGGTTCAGTACACAGTATGGAAACACTGGATAGAGACAGCGTGTGTTCTAAAAAAGACAGAGCAAGAAAGAACAAGACATCATTACAATACTTAACAACTTAAAACTCACTGGTTTTTCTGAATATTTCCATTTAATATTTTTAGACTGTGGGTAACTATGAAAAATGGAAGGCTATATAAGGGAGAGTTCGGTACACACAGTGACAGAGCCTTTAAGAGAGTTTGAAGAATGGATCCTGAAGCGTTCTGACTAGCATCCTTATAAAAATAAGGCATTTGGATGACTAAAAATTCACCTGGGACCTGGGCACTGAAAAGGAGGACAGTGAGAGGGCACATTTAGATGGTGGTCACTACAGTAAAAAAGGAGGAACTCAGAAAGACAAACCTGTCTACATCTATCTGCATCAATCTCCAGAACTGCCAGTGTGATGGTTTGAATGGTTCCTCAAAGGCTCGTGTATTTAAAGGTTTGGTTCACAGTTGATGAGCTGCTTAGGAAGGACTGGGAAGTGCAGCCTTGCATTGGAGGTGGACATTGAAGGTCCAGTGGCTCACTCTTACTGCAGGTGTGGGCTCTCAGCCATGGCTCTAGTACCATGCCAGCCTGCCTACCACCATGTTTCCTGGCATGATAAGCATGGACTAGCATTCTGAAATTACAAATGAGCCTCCAGTTAAATGCTCTTTTAAAATAAACTGCCTTGGTCACGGTATCTCTTCATAGCAATAGAACAATAGCAAAGGCAGCCAGCAAACAAAGTCTATGGTTTCATTCAACTAGTCTGTGGTACTCTGTCATGAATCTTAGCATATTAATACAGACCAATATGTGTAGGTATACACACATTCATTTTAAGTTTATTACCTTATATTTATATAAAACTACAGTTGCAAGGCACATATCCCAGTGTTTGATGGATTTTGACATATATTGATTTTTTAAACATAAGGCCATATTTCATACGGTTTTTGAAACTGCCTGCTTAATTTAGCGATGTATCTTGGATATTTTTTCCTGTCTATTTAACATTTTTATTATTCTTGTTGCTATTACCTTTGATTGACAATTCATAACTATACATTCAAGGGTGTAATGTATTTTGATATGTTTATTCAACATGAACTAGAAGTTCACATATCCATCACATTATGTATTATCATTTTTCTAGTAAAATGTTTTGAGTTTACTCTTATTTTGAAATATTCATTATTATTGACAACAGTCACAAGGCTTTCAATAGGTCTCAAATCCTGTTCTACCTGATACCTTGGCTCTGATCACTCAGTAGCTGTCAGTTCTTCTACTCATCTATTGTCTGCCATTTAGGTAAACTCTACCTTGGTTTCTCATCTTAATGAATTCGCAAAGAACATGGTCATGCATATATATCTTCAATATACTGATTTTAGTTCTTTTGACTGTATAGCTGAAAAGGGGGTCACTAAATGCTGTGAACAGAAATTTCCAGGGGGGGAAAAAGAGCCATACCTGCATTAAAAATTCAGCAAGTCTCATTAACCCATTATTGTAGAGCCTTGGAATATTTACAATACTACTCAGATATGATACTATCCACTCACTGACCACCTGTGTCTAACTTAATATCCTGTGACTACTAGGTAAAATTGTAGGGGGATATATTAGCCAACCACAGGCTCTGACAACCCAAAAGCTAACTGTCATCAGGTCTGAGACATGGAAAATACTTTTCTATCTTCTTGGATTTTCCCACCAGTTCATTTGAAAAGGGCCTTGATTTAATGACTTTCTTTTGTTCTGTAACTATAAGAAACTCATACATCTGTTATTATGTATGAACACTGTGGTGATATACTTTATATTTAATAAAATCAGCATAGAATATCAGAGGACAGAATCAACCACAGCCAAACATGGAGGGTCAGAGAGTGGTAACTCACTCCTTTAATCCCATCACAGGAATGACAGTTGGTAACTCATGCCTTTAATTTCTCTGCCTTTAATTCTGTAACTCAGGAGACAGAGATCTTTGTATGTTTTGTGAGTTCAACTCCTAACAACCAAACAGTAGTAGCTCACACTTTTAATCCTAACTCTAGGAATATGGTGCAGAATTGAACCTGGAAACAAAACAACTGGGTAAGTAGATATTTAAGAAGGCACAGGCAGCAGACAGTGTGGTGTTCTGCAGAAGTGAAGAGCCAGGCTGAGGACTCTGGAAGATAGCTTTAACCCTGAGAAGTTGGCTTGGTGAGAACTGACTATGGTCTATTTCTTTTCTCTGATATTCCAGCTTTTCTCCAATATCTGGCTCTGAGTTTTCACTAAATACCAACTAGAATTTGTGGTATCTATGGTAGACTGACTCTGTGTTCCCATGCCATGGTCACTTATATTTGACTCTAGTAAAAAATATTTCTACTCTCCTTTGGTATTAAAACTATAATTTTGTGTTGATAATCATGGTCAAGGAAATACATTAAGAGAGAATGAATATAGATATGTGAGTTGTGAATATTCCCTTTTGCAACATGGAAGAAAAGCCTTAGACAACATTTGTCTGATAAAGAATTATAGATAAAATGCATAAAGAACTTAAACAGCTCAATAGCAAGAAAACAAATAATTTGATCAAAAAATGGGCACTGAGCCTGACAGATAGTTCTCTCAGGGAGACATACCAATGGCCACAAGCTAAATGAAAACACGTTCAGCATCACTAATCATTAGAGTCATGCAAATCAAAACCACAATAAAATATCACCTCACACCGGCTAGAATGGCCTTTATCGAAATGATGAAAAATATATGTTGGCAGGGACAGAACTCTTATATGTTGTCATTGGGAATATAAATTAGCAATGTCATTTTGGAAAGCAATGTGGAAACTTAATCAAGAAACAAAAAACTGAATTACCATGCAGGCATTCTTTGCACCACTCTTGTAATATCACCAAAGTTTGAATTTAGTTTTAAAATACTAAAATAAAAGGAAGAAATAAATTAAAAACAAAGAAGGCAAGTGAAGAATGAAAAATAACTTATGGCTGAAAAGATTTATTATATAATATTAAGCAAATTTCCTTCCAGGTATTTGTGCTGATAAATACACTTTGGTCATTTTCTGCCTTTTTTAAACAAGGAGAACGCATATTACATACCCTTCACCACCTGGTAAAAATATCTGTGTAGAAATTAGCAATCTGAAGTAAAATTCACTTTCTATTGCCCTTTGTGGAGCAAGTGGGCTCCACACTAATTCATGTTCTAACACAGTATCTAACAGCAGAATCTATATTCTTGAATCTATATATGTGACAATGGCTGTTTACACCATTGTATTACAGCATATTATCAATTACTACTCTATCAATAAGACAGAATGAAGCTACTATAAAAGAAAAACATGGTGAAAAGTAAAAACATGTTAAAAAACATAAAATTCAAACAAAAACAACCAAAAAAATGGTTGAAGAAGACTTGGAAAAGAAACTAAAAACAATATCCAAGATGTAGAGCTAAAAGATATTCCCAATGGAGAAAGAAGATGGGTGGGTAGCGGCTCATGCCAGTAATTCCATCAGTCTGGAGGCCGAGGTAGGAAGAGCAATGAAGATTTATTTTAGGCCAGTGTGAAGTATAGAGTGAGACCAGTATGAGAATCAACATATGATTTTCCTAACACTTTGGTCTTCATTTTTTTCCTAAAGTTTCCCTCCCTGCTTGCCATGGGCGGCCTGACCTCTGTGCTCCTGTAACTCAAATGCCATGGCTGATTCCTTCTCTTCCTCATCTCTTTCCTCTCAGCAGCTGCTCGGCCTTGTACTTTAAATGTCCTAGGCTTTTCTTTTAACCATTAATATAATTGTCTTCAAGCTTTGGTTGGAGTCTGTCCTTAAATTCTATTATTCTTGAGACCAGGAACCCTAAGAAAGAATTCTGATTTCCACGTATCTCCTGGTCATCACAAAGGGAGTCAACTTTCCTCTTTTTCTTTCAGGATGTATGATGTTCTTGGTTCATTAACACTGAACTCATAAGCAGTGATGGATCAGCCTGAAGCTTACCTAGATGAAATGTATCAGACACAGCATTTTCTTTCAAAGACACATCATTTTCTTCTACTCAGAAATAGCAGACAGCACTTTAATTAACACAGTACTTGAGGGCACAAAAATGTGAAAGACATGCCTTTAAACAAAAAGCACAGATTAATGAGAGTTCAACCATAAGACTAAGCATTACCTTGTTCATCTGTGGCTTGGAATATGTATAAAGGATAAAAAGCAGTTTTCTGAACCCCTTCACATGTCCATAAATGAGTAAGAAAGTTTGGCAAGTATTGAATACTCACTGATATTATAGATAAAATTTTAGCAAGTAGTATATTTTGAAATATGAAATATTCAAATCATGATGAGATGGTTGGTCATGTGGATGCCTACATGTGTTATGTGTGACTTTATTCTCTGGTCATAACAAGATACTATTCTTGTGCTCTGCAGTAGTCAGGGCAATGAGAACAGAATAATACAGTAATAGGCAGGTCTGACCTTCCCGGAGGATTTAAAGACCCTGCCTGAAATTCTAGCTTTCCTCCTTCCCCAGCTGAAAGCAATCTTGAGAGATAATGATGTATAAAAGACATGAAATGTTGATTAGAAGCATGAATCTATAATGTATCTCCCATGTGATTAGATACGATGGGTGGAATTTTGTGGTAATACAGCTCTTTGGGATCACCTACACCCCTGTAAAAACTCCTCAGCCATCTGTAAAACAGCCTAATAAATACATTGTTCTCAACAAGCTCAACCTCTGTCATTTGTTCCAACCTAGAATGTTAACTATTTGCTTGTATTTCTTCAGGAAAAAAATGAACAGAATACATGTGTGTATACCATAAAAAAAAAACAGATTAGATCCAACTATGTCATAGTGCTAAATTCATAATGAATAATAAGGTTTCAATGATAATAGAAAATATTTTACTTTTAATACTTCAAAGTATAATACTCCTGCAGTTGAATGATGAGTGATACTAATCAATTAAATAAAAGGTTAGGGGCTTAGCAGATCTTACTTAGCCTGAGCCAAGATAATTTATGTAAGCTACATAAAGACCTATGAGCTAAATTATGTCTCTCATTACATAAGTTTTGGTAATCTGGCCAAAAATCTATTCAAGATTACTAAATATAATTAATAAAACATCCTTATGTGCCTAAATATGTTGGCCATAAAAGATGAAATCTTAGAACCAAAACCACAGTGAAAACAGACATGTGATAGTAGCAATCCATCTATAAGACTCCTTGTACTGTAAAATAATTTATCAAGTTGTGGGATAGTATTATATAGCAAGATGACAATTATGTGCTGAATGTTTTGATAAGCTGAAGAGTAGATTTCAAAAGCTTTCACCATAAAGAAATTGTAAGTGTTTGAGCAGACTGTTAAGTATAGCAAACAAATCACAGCAGTATTCTGCAAATGAAGCTAACATGAATTTTCCTCAGAAATGGGCTTTATTAGAGTCAGAGGGATTCAAAGTCATGATTGGGCCTGGAGATGGGAAACAGACATTAGATGAAAACAATGCAGCATATGGAGTTCTAAACATGATGGTGCCTTAGAGGAAAGATGAGGCTTCCCTTCAAAGCCTGAAAGGGAGTTTTGTTAATTGTGTTGATAAAAGAGGGATAGGAAGAGAGAGAGAGATGGCAGCCATAAGAGGAAAGACCAGATAAGCCTCTTCAGAGAACAGCCTTCATGTCTGGACCATCTCAGAGCAGACACCTTTAGCAGAGAGAGAGCAATCCCTGAAACACAGGGAAGGTCTGAGTTTAATAACCTTCTAGGGAGGTAGGAAGTTTCCCATCACATGATTTAGCTCAGCATAGTGTATGTTACAGAGAGCATGGGTAAGTCAAACATCATAAATTAAGACCAAGGCTCTCAACTGAGAGTCAAATGGTTTTCATGAAGATTGCCTCAAACATTGGAAATATCAGATAGTTTCCATTACAATTCACAACAGTATCAAATTTATAGTTATGAAGTGGCAACAAAAATAATTCTATGGTTGGAGTCACAATTACGTGAGGAACTGTATTAAAGAGTTGCAGCGTTGGGAAGATTGAAGATCACTGAGAGAGCAGAAGTTAGTTGGAAGGGGCGGTGGATGGGAAAACCAAAACACAGAAAGGGAAATGTCAACAGGGAAAAAACAATATGACCATAGTCATTGAAATTGAGAAAAACTATAATTAAAAACTTACATCACATTATGGGGAGACCTCAAGGACCATATGCTGAATAAGTTGTTATACTGATTCTTCCCGTGTGAAGTCCCTAGAGTAATCAAATTTATGCACACCAAAAGTAGGAGGATGATTGCCAGGGGCTGCCAGGAGGGAGAGGAGGAAATGTTGTTCAAACCTACACAGTTTTTGAGTTTCACCAGGATAATTTCTGCACATGGGTGGGAGTGAGAATTTGCAAAGTAATTTAGTGGGCTTAATGCCACTCAACTGTGTGCTTAAAAAAATAAGTAAGACAGCCTCTGTGTGATGTACATGTTACCACAACTATTTTTTTCAAAACCAGATCTAAGACTTTCTAGAAAAAAGTTGCAGTGTATAATTCAGACAGAATTACATGTATGAAAGAACTCATAAACTTCAGGAGGGAGGGTATATTAATTCCACTCTGGAGATACATTATCTTTGCATGGTAAAGAAGATGTGGCCACCTTAGGAAACATTGAAGGTTGGTCTCTGAGAGCTGACTGTAAAACTCTTAAAAATCTTAAGGCTTGGAAGAATAACAATATAGAGGAAAAGTGTATGTATAAATAATGCCATGAAACATGTTTGTACTTTTTATCTGTGAGGGGATAGGGGGCCTTATACAGTGTCTAACTTACTGTGTGAATGATTCACAAAATACTCAGTTATTACCATATAGCAGAGGCCGACCAGTGAGGGCCTGAGTCAAAAATAGTCTAAGGACAATGTTTATGCTAATCATAGCTTGGGATATTTGTCACACGTATAGATGGTGACAGAAACAACAAAGAGCATGTAGCATAGACAGTGTGTATCCTGAAACACTGTGTAAGGCCTTAAAGTCTGGCTCTTTAAGGAGACACCCCCTGCCTCTGCCCTAGTGAAATTCTTATGCATAAGAAATATACTCAATAATATACCTACAGGGCAATTCACTTTTGTGAATATCCTGAAATTAATGCAAATGTGTATGGACAGAAGGATGGGCATATAAATTGTTTTTTATATAAAAATCCTCTTCGGAAGGAAAAATGACAGAATTATAGCAACATATAACTACCTCTATATATCTCACATATGAAAACTGAGCAGGAAGAGTAAGCTTCAGAAAACCACATTCATTGTAAGCTTATGTACCTCAAGTTTAAAATCACGGAAAAGAAAAAGATACTTTTTTTAAAGTTATAAATATTTCTTAAGAGTATAAACCAAGCAAAATAATAATAAATACATAGTTTTAGTCTGTGAAGAGGTCTGTTGGGAGTGGGCTTGGTGATGAGTGCTGAGAATGTTATAAGTCACACTATTTGAGCATAATGGTTCATGCTTGACATTCCTAGTACATAGGAAACTGAGGCAAAAAAAAAAACTGCAAGTTCAATGACAACCTGAGCTACACCATGAGACCACATTCTAAGAAAGGAATAAAGACATGCTAGTTGGGGGATGTAGCTCAGTGGTAAAGTGCTTATATCTATGTACAAGATCCTGGGCATTGTCCTTCACACAGCAAAACAAGAACAGTTATATCAGGCTAGGAGGATGACTCAGTGTTTTGATAAAGCATTTGCAATGCAAGAATGATGACCTGAACTTAGAACTCAGATCTCCAGAAGCCTCATTAAGCCAGGCCCAGTGGTGCACACATCTGTAATTCCAGGGTTCCTTTGGAAAGGATATGCAGACAGGAGAATCCCCAGATTTTTTGACCTGCAATCTTGGTGTAGTAGCTGTGAATAATAGATATTTTGCCCCAAGCAAGGTATAAGGTAAGGACTAACACTTGTAATCTTGATGTTATCTTCTGCCATGTACATGTATGCTGTGACACAGTGTTGGTGCACACTCAGACAAGAGGACACTCACTTGTATAACATATTCCTGACATAAAGATAATAATGGCTATACTGTATATTACCTATATTGCATGCATTCTTATTTTGTTTTATTTATTATTCAATAAAAAGATTTGAATAAAGACATCAGATTCACTGAGAAAAAATAAATTGAAATCACTAATATTGTAAGAAGGAGAATATGAATAAACTGCTTTCCAGAATTGGAGAGGGAAGCATGACTCATTGGTACCTCATCTGCCATGTTGAAAGCTGAATGGGAGAAGTCAGCAGCAGTTCACTTCTAGCTACACAGTTTGGCAACTTAAAACACTCCTGGTTAAAAAATGATTAAAGATATATGATTAAAGATATACAGTAAAACAGATTCAGATGGAGAAAACCTCTTCATCTTTAGCCATCAGAGAAATGCAAATCAAAACAACTTTGAGATACCACCTAACACCTGTTAGATTGGCTAAGATAAAAGGCACAGATGACAGCCTATGTTGGAGAGGATGCGGAGCAAGGGGAACACTCCTCCATTGTTGGTGGGAGTGTAAGCTTGTCCAGCCACTTTGGAATGCAATAGGGAGGTTTCTCAGAAAATTGAATATCAATCTCCCCAAGGACCCAGCTATAACACTTCTGGGTGTATACCCTAAAGAGGCACATTCACACTCCAAAGGTATTAGCTCAGCTATGTTCATAGCAGCAATATTTGTAGTAGCAAGAACCTGGAAACAACCTAGATGTCCCTCAACTGAAGAATGGATTAACAAACTGTGGTACATCTACACAATGGAATACTACTCAGCAGTAAGAAAAAATGATATCCTCAAATTCGCAGGCAAATGGAGGGATTTGGAGAATATCCTCCTGAGCAAGGTATCACAATCTCAGAGAGATAAGCAGGGGATGTACTCACTCACTAGTGGTCTCTAAACAAACAAACAAGAAAAAAAGTCAAACATGCCCAAGCGGCAAACCACAACCACTGAACAGCCTGGGATCAGAAGCACCCTGGACTGACCCTTCGAACCCCACTCCAACTATAGGAACACCAGGCTTACTCTTGAGGGAGGGGGGACAAAACTGGATTTGGCCAGGAGTGGAGACTGATCCAAGCATTATTGGGTCAGTGGGACCATAGGACTGTCTGCTCCCTGCCCAGGGAGGGGATGGGGAGCTGTGGAGAAGAAAAATGACCTGATGTGGCGGGAGGGGGAAGAGACCTTGAATAAGGATATACAGGGATGGGAAAAAAATCAGAGGGAAAGCTGAACACAAAGAAAATATATGTGTAGCAATCTTATTTGCATTACCACCATTGATAAGCCATGCTTATGATTCTTATCCTCTTTATAGTTATTGTTAATTTTTCCTCATTTTAAATTTATGTAACTGTTTTTTGTTAAATACAAAATAAAGAAGGAAAAAAAAAGAACCTCTAAGTGGATGACAATGTATGTAAAATGTGCATAGGCTTGGGAGAGAAAAGATGAAAGGGTAGAGAAAGTTCTTAAAAGAGATATAGAGTACTAAAAACAAAATAAGCCATATAAAGATGAAAAATACACAAAGAGTCTGGATTATGTATATTATAGCATTTTATTCAAAAGATTTAACTGTTAATGAGCTAACTGAAGAAAGACATTTGATTATATATATAAAAAAACTACTATGTTAAACCTGCACATATATTTTAAAGGTATCTAGACTTCAAAATTTGGGTC
The DNA here is from genome assembly GCA_004025045.1 of Sigmodon hispidus. Classification (NCBI taxonomy): domain Eukaryota; kingdom Metazoa; phylum Chordata; class Mammalia; order Rodentia; family Cricetidae; genus Sigmodon; species Sigmodon hispidus. Next base: position 57,266 of record PVIH01010136.1, on the reverse strand, counting down.
TAAGGATATGTTGCTTTGGAAAAGAGGTTCAGCATTGTCTCCACAGAAGATAAGAACCTATGGGTTCCTTCAAGACTAATATTGTTTGAACCACCAAGACCCCTTGAAGGCAACTGGTTGAGATTATGTAGCCTCACAGAATACTACAGCCAAGATTTTTTTATTTTATTATTATGAACAAAGAAGTCACACTTTCTACCCTTGTAAATCCTTATTCAAGGTCGCTTCCCCCTCCCACCACATCAGGTCATTCTCTCTTCTCCACAACTACCCATACCTACCAAACTGGACATGCAGGCAACAGGCAGTCCCAAGATCCCACTGTCCCAATATTGCTTAGTTCAGCCTCCACTCATGGCAGATCCAGTTTTTTCTCCCCACCCTCAAGACTGAGTCAGGTGATCCTCTAGGGGGAGTGGGATCCAAGGAGTCAGTACAAGGTATTTCTGATCCCAAGCTGCTCAGTGGTTGTGGTTTGCAGCTTGGGCATGCTTTTACAACCAAGATCTAGCCATAATTCTAAATTTTCTCTGGACCCTCATAAGATTGCCAGCAACTTCAATCAGCAAGAAGTAGTATGGAAAGCTAAGGCCCCCATTGGTTCCGGTTCCACTTCCAGGACTGGGTGCTGTCTGCAGAGTAAGTCACAGCGCACTCTGTAGCAGGTGGAGATAAAGTCTGCCTGTCACCATACCCACAGCTGCTGCTGAGGGAATTTGCACGGCTACCCACCTCCACCTCCAACTGAGCAAACAGATAACTTCTGGGGTCTCTGAAGGACAGACTCAGACCCTGGCCAGAGAGGTGACAGGAGGCACACAAGCCCGAGTGACACAACTGACCAGGAATCATCTAATCGTGAACCACTGAAGCCAAGGGCAAACGTCAGTGCAAAAAATTACATAATAATACAAAGAACAACAAGGTAACTCTAGAAGAGAGTGGCGATCTTACAAAAATACAAGACCTGAACTGAGCAACCAAGAGGAAACAGAAGGAAGCAACACCAAAAAATTCCTTTTTGATGATCATTGAAGCTCTCAAAGAAGACATGAAAAATAGCCTTAAAGAATTAGAAGAAAATACAAACAAAAAATTGGAAGAGATAAACAAATCTATGAAAGAAACATGCCAAGAACTAAAAGCTGAAATGGAAGCAATAAAAAAGGCACACAATGAGGCAAAGATGGAAATAGAAAATCTGAAGAAAAAAGCTGGAACCACAGATATAAGCATAACAAACAGAGTTCAAGAGATGGAAGATAGAATCTCTGAAGTGGAAGACTTAGTAGCTAAAATACATATATATCAGTCAAAGAAAATACTAAAATTAAAAAAGCAATAACTCAAAATATTCAGGAAATCTGGGACACCATGAAAAGACCTAATTTGAGAATAATAGGAATAGAAGAAGGAGAAGAATACCAGCTCAAAGGCACAGATAATATTTTCAATAAAATCATAGAAGAAAACTTCCCTAATCTGAAGAAGGAAATGCCTATAAAGATACAAGTAGCTTACAGAACACCAAATAGATATGACCTCCCAAAAAAGTCAGTGCGCCACATTATAATCAAGTCACAAAACATACAGAACAAAGAAAAACTTTTAAGAGCTGCCAAAGAAAAGGGCCAACTCACATATAAAGGCAGACCCATCAGAATAATGCCTGACTATTCAATGGAAACGATGAAAGCTAGAAGGGCTTGGTCTGAAGTTATATAGATGCTAAAAGAGCATGGCTGCCAAACTAGAATACTATACCCTGCAAAATTATCAATCACCATAGATGGAGTAAACAAGGTATTTCAGGACAAAGTCAGACTGAAAGAATATCTATGTACCAATCCAGGACTACAGAGATTATTAGAGGGAGAATTCCAACCTAAGAACCCCAGATACATCCACGAAATCACAAACAATCAATAATTCCATAGAAGAATACCCTAGAGAAAGGAAATACAAACAAGTTACCACCAAAAATGGCCCGAAATATGAATCAATGGTCACTAATTTCCCTTAATATCAATGATCTCAACTTTCCTATAAAATGTCACACACTAACAAGATGGATACAACAACAGAAGCCATCCTTCTGTTGTCTGCAAGAAACACACCTCAACTGCAAAGACACACACAGGCTTAGAATAAAGGGTTGGGAAAAGATTTTCCAGTCAAATGGTCCTAAGAAACAAGCGGGGGTTTTAATCCTAATATCTAACAAAGTAGACTTTAAGCTAAAAGCAATTAAAAGGGACCAAGATGGTCACTACTTCTTCATCACAGAAAAAAATTGGTCAAGAGGAGATTTCAATCTTAAATATTTATGCCCCTAGTACAGGAGCACCTACATATGCAAAAGAAACACTGCTAAAGCTCGAATCCCACATCAATTCTTACACCGTAATAGTGGGAGATTTCAATACCCCACTTTCAACCCTGGATAGATCAACCAGACAGAGTCTCAACAGAGAAATAAAGAGTCTAAAAGAGGTTATGATGCAAATGGATTTAATAGATATCTACAGAACCTTCCACCCAAAGGCAAAGGAATATAGTTATTTCTCAGCTCCTCATGGAACTTTCTCCAAAATTGACCACATAATTGGTCATAAAGCAAATATCAACAGATACAAAAAAATGGAAGTAATCCCTTGTAACATATCAGACCACCAGGGCATAAAGTTAGAGTTCAACAGCATCAAAACCCAAAGAAAGTATACCAACTCATGGAAACTTAACATCAATCAGCTGAACCATCTCTGGGTCAAGGAAGAAATTAAGAAAGAAATCAAAGTCTTCCTAGAATTCAATGAAAATGAATCTACAACGTATCCAAACTTGTGGGACACAATGAAAGCAGTCTTAAGAGGAAAATTCATAGCGCTAGATGCCTATATGAAAAACCTAGGGAAATCCCACACTAGAGACCTAACAGCTCAGCTGAAAGCCTTAGAATATTTAGAAGCAAACTCACCTAGAAGGAGTAGACGGCAGGAAATATTCAAACTTAGAGCTGAAATCAATACAATTGAAACAAAAAGAACAATACAAAGAATCAACGAATCTAAGAGTTGGTTCTTTGAGAAAGTTAACAAGATAGATAAGCCCTTAGCCAAACTAATCAAAAAACAGAGAGAGAGTGTTCAAATCAACAAAATCAGAAACAAAAAGGGAGACAGATCAACAGACCCCCAGGAAATACAGAGAATTATCAGATCATATTTTGAAAATCTGTATTCCACAAAAATGGAAAACGTAGAAGAAATGGACAGCTTTCTGGACAGGTACCATCTACCAAAATTAAATGAAGAATAGATTAATTACCTATACAGGCCTATAACCCTTAAGAAAATTGAAGCTGTCATTAAAAACCTCCCCAAAAATAAAAGCCCTGGTCCAGATGGTTTCAGTGCCGAATTCTACCAGACATTCAAAGAAGAATTACTACCGTTACTCCTCAAACTATTTCACACAGTAGAAACTGAGGAATATTGCCAAATTTCTTTTATGAGGCCACAATTACCCTAATACCTAAGCCTCTCAAAGACACAACAAAGAAGGAGAATTACAGACCAATTTATTTCATGAATATTGATGCGAAAATTCTCAACAAAATTTTGGCAAACCGTATACAACAATGTATAAAAGATATTATCCACCATGACCAAGTAGGCTTCATCCCAGAAATGCAGGGCTGGTTTAACATATGAAAAACTGTAAATGTTATCAATCATATAAACAAACTAAAGGAACAAATCCCCATGATCATATATCCTTAGATGCGGAAACAGCCTTTGACAAAATCCAACACTCCTTTATGATTAAAGCCCTGGAGAAGTCAGGAATACAGGGAGAATACCTAAATATAATGAAGGCAATTTACAAGAAGCCAACAGCCAGTATCAAACTTAACAGAGAAAAACTCAAAGCAATCCCACTAAAGTCAGGAACTAGACAAGGATGTCCTCTCTCCCCTTTTCTATTCAATATAGTTCTCGAAGTTTTAGCTAAAGCAATAAGGGAACAAAAAGAGATTAAGGGGATACAAATTGGAAAAGAAGAATTGAAGCTATCTCTATTTGCAGATGATATGATTGTATACATAAGTGACCCACAAAATTCTTCCAAGGAACTGCTACAGCTGATAAACACCTTCAGCAATGTAGCAGGGTACAAGATTAACTCAAAGAAATCAGTAGCCCTTCTATACACTAAAGATAGAAGAGCTGAAAAAGAAATAAGGGAAACATTACCCTTCATAATAGCTGCAAATAGTATTAAATACCTTGGAGTAACAGTAACCAAAGAAGTAACAGACCTATTTGACAAAAATTTTAAATCACTGAAGAAAGAAATTGAAGAGGATATCAGAAAATGGAAAGTTCTCCCATGTTCCTGGATTGGTAGGATTAACATAATAAAAATGGCAATTCTCCCAAAGGCAATCTACAGATTCAATGCACTGCCCATCAAAATCCCAAATCAATATTTTTTGGACCTTGAAAGAACAATACTCAATTTCATTTGGAATAACAGGAAAGCCAGGATTGCCAAAACAATTTTACTGAACAAAAGAACCTCAGAAGGTATCACCATCCCTGACTTCAAGCTATACTATAGAGCTATAGTAATAAAAACAGCATGGTACTGGCATAAAATCAGACTTGTGGACCAAAGGAATAGAATTGAGGATCCAGACATTAACCCAAGAACCTATGAACACCTGATCTTTGACAAAGAGGCCCAAAACATTCAATGGAAAAAAGATAGTATATTTAACAAATGGTATTGGCGTAGCTGGATGGAAGTGTGTAGAAAAATGCAAATAGATCCGAGCCTGTCACTCTGCACAAAACTCAAATCCAAGTGGATCAAAGACCTCAGCATAAACCCAGCCACTTTGAACTTGATATAAAAGAAAGTGGGAAATACACTTCTACAAATTGGCACAGGCGACCACTTCCTAAATATAACACCAGTGGCACAGGCACTGAGACCAACAATCAATAAGTGGGATCTCCTGAAGCTAGGAAGCTTCTGCAAAGCCAAGGACACTGTCAATAGGACAAAACGACAGCCTACAGAATGGGAAAAGATTTTCACCAACCCTACAAGTGATAGAGGACTGATCTCTAAGATATATAAAGAGCTCAAGAATCTGGAGCCGAAAACCTTGAATAACCCAATCAAAAAATGGGGTACAGATCTAAAAAGGGAATTCTCAGCAATGGAACTACGAATGGCTGAAAAGGCACCTGAAAAAGTGCTCTTCATCTTTAGCCATCAGAGAAATGCAAATCAAAACAACTTTGAGATACCACCTAACACCTGTTAGATTGGCTAAGATAAAAGGCACAGATGACAGCCTATGTTGGAGAGGATGCGGTGCAAAGGGAACACTCCTCCATTGTTGGTGGGAGTGTCAGCTTGTTCAGCCACTTTGAAATGCAATATGGTGGTTTCTCAGAAAATTGAGAATCAATCTCCCCAAGGACCCAGCTATAACACTTCTGGGTGTATACTCTAAAGAGGCACATTCACACTCCAAGGGTATTAGCTCAACTATGTTCATAGCAGCATTATTTGTAGTAGTAAGAACCTGGAAACAACCTAGATGTCCCTCAACTGAAGAATGGATTAACAAACTGTGGTACATCTACACAATGAAATACTACTCAGCAATAAGAAAAAAACGATATGCTAAAATTCACAGGTAAATGGATGGATTTGGAGAAGATCCTCCTGAGCGAGGTATCACAAACTCAGAAAGATAAGCAGGGGATGTACTCACTCATTAGTGGTCTCTAAACAAACAAACAAGAAAAAAGCCAAGCATGCCCAAGCTGCAAACCACAACCCCTGGACAGCTTGGGATCAAAAACACCTTGGACTGACCCTTTGAATCCCACTCCAACTACAGGAACACCTGACTCACTCTTGAGGGAGGATGGACAAAACTGGATTTGCCAGGAGTGGAGACTGGTCTAAGCATTATTGGGTCAGTTTGACCATAGGCCTGTCTGCTCCCTGCCCAGGGAGGGGATGGGGAGTTGTGGAGAAGAAAAAATGGCCTGATGTGGCGGGAGGGTAAAGGGACCTTGAATAAGGATATACAAGGATGAAAAAGAAAAAATTCAGAGGAAAAGCTGAACACAAAGTAAATATATGTGTAGTAATCTTATTTGCATTATCAACCTTGATAAGTCATACTTATGATTTTTATCTTCTTCATAGTTATTGTTAATTTATCAGCATTTTAAATTCATTTTACTGTTTTTCTTGATAAATATAAAATAAATAAAGAAGGAAAAAAAAGAAAAAAATATAAAAAAAAGAAAGCTCAGCCCAAATTCCAGAAATTTGTTTATAAATGTTCATTTTCATTATAAATGGTTAATAGTCATAGTAAATCTCTTTCTAGAGAAAAAGGGGGATATAATATAGAAATGATTTTCAAAAAGTTAGTATATTGAATCTATTTTAATTCTAAAACAACTGTTAATTTCAAAGTACTTTATGCTAGTATAGATTTTAGCTTATTGATACAAACTTAACGTTAATTTTGTTATACTGTATGTGTATTTCTACTTTTGTTTAATCTATTATGCTTATGCATTTTTTAAAAAATGTAATGTATAATTAAGAAATACAAATTAATAGTCATCTGTGACAACTTATAGTAACGGCAGTTAAAATTTTTAAATATACAAAGATATATTTCAATTAGATAATCTTCAAACCCTCTAAAGACCTACAGAATATTGAATTTAAAATGTTTTAAGAACTCAGACTTTTCTGAACAGGGAGACATATGTGCTCCTGGCAGCACCAATCTACTTTACAAGAATGATGGGCTTCAAAGAAATTCCATCTGAAGTTTACTTTCTTTGTGGCAAAAGTTAGCCACTGAACAGGAAACTGCACTTGCTTGGACTGCTTGATAGAATACTGTATAAACTGGACATGCAGAATCCATAAGAAAATAACCACTGAACATTGTCAGAACAGGCTGAGATGGTCCTTTGGGTTTCTGCTTTGCAGAAACTGTCAGAAATTCTGAAGAACAGGTGAAGTGACTGACAAACTATGCGAGAATGGGCGGAGTAATCCTTTAAATTTTCTGCTTTGCTAAAAGTCTGCCAGAGACTCTAGGCCTGTAGGCTGAAAATGTATGCTCCACTGTTACAAAGGAACTTTGGGAAACTTTCTAAGTAGCCAGATATCTCTATCACTTCTAGAATCTGGAAGTTGCTTGCAACACACTTGCTATGTACTCAAGTAATATTGCATCATTTGTAGTCTTTGATGGAGTTGAAGATTTGGTAGTTATAGTTTTCCTTAGTTATAATAAAAAGTAAATTAGATATGAAACTATGTACTCACAAGGATAAAGTATATGATAGAATATTTTCTTTATTTTTGCTAAATACAAATAGACTAGATATTGTAAGTTTGGTAGATTTTTCGTAATTTTACTATGTTAAAACTGAAACCTTCCTTTTTAATTAGACAGAAGAAGGGAAGTGATGTGGGATATCTTTCTATAGCTGTGAATATACTTTGTTACCATTTGTTAATAAAGAAGTTGTTTTGGTCTATGGCAAGGCAGCTTGGAGGTAAGTGGGAAAGACAAAAAAAAGACAGAGTCAAAGAGAAGCTGCAAGCTGCCCAAGGAAGCAGGATGTAATGGGACACAGGTAAAGCCACTGAGCCACGTGGCAATACACAGATCAATGAAAATGGGTTAAGTAGTAAGAGTTAGTTATTAATGAGCCTGAGCCATAAGCCAAAACAGCTTCTTGATTAACTAATGGTAACAAAATATATTCACAAGATAAAGAAAGATATACCACATCAGAAGACTAATTTAAAGAAACTGATACTCTTCTTCATGTTAGTGAATGCAAAGACAGAGAAATGCAGGTTTGAACACAGCATCTTAAACCACTGAGCCATCTTGAAGCAATATAGGTTCTTCTCAGATGTGAACAAGTTATAAATATTAAACTTGAAATACTTAATAGAAGTCATCTCTAAAATATGAGATTTGGAAGGCAGGCAAGAATTTTCAGAAATGGCATACCATTCATATATGTTATATATACAAATTATCAGATATAAGCAATCACATGTGATGATAATGCTAATATGTAATTATCTCAATGTATGTTATATATTGTCATTATTGATAACTTAAGTTAAAGTAAATATCTCAGCAAGTTCTTAATTTGAAATACACCTACTTGAGACACTGAGTACTTAGTCAAGGATAGACTTGAACTTCTGAGCTCCTTCCCCCATCTTCTGAATACTGAAATTATGATGCATCATTATATGTCTTTACAGTACTAGAGGTTTAGCCCAGGATTTCCTGCATTTTCAAAAGCTATTATACCAGCTGAGCTACATTCCCGGCCCACTCTGAGTCCTCATGCTAAATCCTAGTAACAGCAATATATGATGAAGTTGGAAGCTTCATCAAGTAATAAGGGGTTAACCATGCTCTGAACTTACAATATTGTTTAATTTAACCATGCCCACAAGAGTTCACATTCTCCTGCCCCATGGTCCAAGGTATCCTTCCCAGCAACTGATCTTTGCATGCCCCAAAATGATGGTCTTTTAAGACACAAGTTACAGGCTTCTTCAAAGATGTAGACCCGTCTGTATGTCCCCCACAAATTAAACATCCTTCTTCAAATGTCTGAAACAGTTGCTTCCTTCTTTTGACAATGTTTTCTTTTCAAGCAACAACATGAAGTATTATTTGTGTTTATGTTTTATCTTAGTTATTAGCTGTTACACTACTGAAATCTATGTTAGGTAATCTTTGAGTAACGCCAGGTTTCTTGTACTGGATGTATCCATCAGAGAAACTTAATGTTTTGTGAAAATCAATTAGTTATCCAGGCAGCAGCTATATTAGCCTACTGGAGAGAGAGTCACTAAATTTTATTTTGAAAGCCATGCATGCTCCCAAGAAATACATCACATACTTATGCACATCTTCACATATACCCAACCTAGGTAAATATATGGACATACCTGTGGTTATGTCTGTACATTTAGGTATATACATACATACATATACATCAATGGATGTATGCGTTTAAAATAAAAACTACTGTGTTTCATTTATAATATTTCCATGGCTAACACTTGGAATTCTTGACAATTCTTTTCTCTCACAGAAAAATTCACCAGGTGTGAACAAACAAAGGTTAACATGACTTACATGAGACTCTGCCTGCCCCACTTCCCAGGGTGACTAGCCAAGTCCCCTATGACTTTTCCTTTGAATATTCAGTTTATATTGTTAAACTTCATTTGTATCACAGTTAAAGAGAACATATAGTTAGTGGTTTTATTTCTCTAGAATCCTCTAATATTTTAATGTTCTTAGGCCCATGGAAGAGAATGCCTACATGTAGAAGTGGGGAAAGAACACAGTTTCACCAGTAAAAGAACATACAGTGTTAATCATTTCAAAATTCAATCTTTAATTTATATTTAATGTATATTGAATTTCTTATAGTGAATTTTTAAACTACCTGCAGCAAAATCTTAAAGTGTAGAGATTTCAAAATAAAAATCTCATTATGATCCAGCAAATGTATTATCAACCTTATGCTTTTAATAACCAATATCAGTAAATGTTTAATATATATGTATATGCTGTATCCCATCCAACTCTGGAAAGACAATAAATATCTAAATAAAACAAAAAAAAGGAAAAGTGTAAACTGTTTCTGATTTTCAAAAACAAACTACAAAGAGATTTACCAAAAACTTAATTTTATAAGGATCAAAAATTCTTGTGACATATTTTAATAATTTTTATCTAGCACTTTTGATCAATGAATGATCACCCCCTCCAAAGCTTGTTCTCTGTAGACTCTTCCCAACACCACCCTCCTTTACTTTTCAGTGAATTCTAGCCAGACAGTTCTTCCAGTCAAGTCTGCTTCAACAAAGATCTCTGCTCATAAGGCCCTTGGCACAGATGACCTTAAGCATCAGTGCTCCTGAGTTCTGGCCTATCTGAAATCAGCATCCTGATGATGTAGTTGATGTCCCACTGCAAGTACATTTTCACTAGGCTGCCAGGATGCTCCTGCCCTGGAATTGTTCTAGGCCATGATTTCCTTCTCACCACATATCTTATCTTCCTTGTTCACTTGATGAGTGGACCCTGTCTTTTCATCCTTGAGGAAAGACTATGTTATTTAGGACAGATTACTGGAGGAAGGGGTGAGGTGGGACAGTTTATCTTACCTCCTCCTCCTGTCAGGTTTTCTATGGGTATCTGATCGCCAAGGTTAAAAGCCACAAAAACAGTGAGAAGGCTCTCTGCTCACAGCTGCCTACACTCAGTGTCAACAGTTATTTTCAAACTCAGTCTCCTTCAGTGTAAATAAAACATAATCTATGCTCTTATTAGCCTTGGGGTAACATAAGCCCTACTTTGTAAGTACTTCGTTTCCTGTCCTGAACTCATACTACCGGAGTTCAGCATGGTATTTATTTCCTTCTAGAGTTCTTATGGATGCACTCTTGATGATGTAAGCAATCCTTTTTGGTGCTTCATAATATTTCTATCAGGAATGAACTAGAATTATTTATGATTATATTTTATATAACATTTTATTTTCCTTTTTTTGAAAGTACTATTTAAAATGCTATAATGATGATTCTTACATATTATTCCTGCACACATGCCAAGTGTTTTCTAAATTAGCTGGTAGTGTGATTGTGAGATTATTAGGCACATTCTGCCTATACATTAAGATTGTCTCACACTACTTGTCAAATAGTTATATCTATTTATATTATGCCAGTAGTGGAGGAGATTTCAAATTTCTCTGCAAAATTATACTCACTGACAGAAAGACTAACTTGACATGGATATTTGATTTTAAATTGCTATTTTAGTAGTATCATACTATATTACAGAATATAGTATTAGTACTATATAATATAGCATTATTTTTTTCTCCTTATCTTGCTGGAGGTAAGATAAAGATTATTTTCAATATAGATGAGCAAACATCTTTTCCTGGTTTCTAGGTTACTTTTCTCTTGAGATATTTTCTTATTAACCAATTTACCTTGAAAAGTGGTCCTCATGATCTATATATGAACCATTTCTTATTGGCCTCTATGAGAAACAGAATCTCCTCCTGGGCTGGCGTGTCTTTTCAGTTTTTCTGATATCTTCTGATTAACAAAAGTTTCTCTCTTTAATAGTATAAAATTCATCAATGTTCTTTTATGGTGGTGTTTTGGGACTTGTTCACAATGCCCTCCCTTTATGAGATATTAAATGATCTCCCTGGAGTTCTCTCCTAAACTTTAGAGCTCTATGTTTCACAATAGGGTCGTCATGGCATTTGGATTTCCAAAAAAAAAAAATAAAATAAAATAATAATGAATTGTTCCATCTCTGGAGGCTGTCTCTTTTGTTTTAAGCTCTGCAATGCCATTTTTGTCATTTAGGTTTCCACACCTAATAGCATGAGTCTATTCCTTCTGCTCCACTGTCAACTTCTCTGGAATAATTAGTCCATGATAGAAGGGAAAATTAGGTATTGGTATTTCATCTTAAAAATGCAACCTAGAATCTCCTTTTCAGATGTCATTAAAAAGAAAACTTTATAAAAATCATAGGGCTATGAATATAACTTAGAGGATTATCTGAGAAGAAAGAGTAGTTGGGAATTTCAGCAGCATGTAAATATTATTTATTTTATTGTCAGCCCCCTGGAAAGCAGACACAAGGTATCTGAGAGAAAGTTGGATATCTAGACTAGACAAGTCAGCAAGTTTGGAGTTCAGTGAAAGATTCTGACTCATATAGGTTAGAAAGTCAAAGAGAAAGATGTGTGATATCAAACTAAAGCCACACATACATGCACCCAAAAACATGTGAACACAAATACATGCATATATACACATCACATAAAAACATGCATCAGTAAACAGGAATCACATTGTCTAAGGGTTGGTGTGGTTTGATATTTTTATTATGTTTATTCTATTTATCAGCATTTCTTCACTTACTTTACACTTCTTTAATAAATCTTACCAATGAGAACAAATATTATTGTTTGGATATTGATGAACACAAAGCCATAACAAGCTCAACCAAAAATGGGAGTGGAAGATAGGCATTACATATAGAAAATAAAGAAAACATTGGTGTTATTAGAGTTAGTTCCAAAACAATGCCCTCCATGAGCAAAGGAAGCACAGATATTTTACTTCAGGAGGGTGGTGGTTGATTTTCACTATTAGCATGACTAGGTTGGTTTTGAATCACCTCCAAAACACAAAACTGGCTGTATCTACTGAGACTTTCTTTTTAATACAGGTAAGACCCATAGTGAATGTAAGTGGAACCATTCCCTGGGCAGAGATCCCAGAATAAATAAAAAAGAGGAATTGACCCTTCATCCCTCTTTGCTCCTTTACAAAAGAAGAAATGTGACCAGCTGCCTAGTGTTCCCACTGCCATGACTTTAACATAAGTGCCATATGCTTGAGGTATAGCCCTTTCCTCCAAACTGAAACATTTCATTCTGGTGAGAAGCTCAGAGAATTCTACAGGGAAGCGTCTTAAAACTCAGAAAATATGCATAATACAGTGTTCTGCCTGCATGTGTGCCTGCACCCCAGAAGAAGGCACCAGATCTCATTACAGAAGCTTGTGAATCGCCATTTGTTTGCTAGGAATTGAACTCAGGTCCTCGTAAAAGGAGCCAGTGCTCTTAATCCTCTGAGCCATCTCATTAAAAAAAAAAAAAAGAAATAAATTGAGAAAGATATCAGAAAATAGAAAGATTTTCCATACTCTTGGATAGGTAGAATAAATGTAATAAAAAAATAAACTTACTCCCCAAAAACTACAGATTCAATGCAATCCACATCAAATCCCAACACAATTCTTCATAGACATTGCAAGAACAATACCTCAATGCAGATGGAAAAATTAAAAACCCAAGATAGCTGAAACAATCTATATAATAAAAGAACTTGCAGAGGTATCACCATTTCTAACTTCAAACTCTACTACAGAGTTATAATGACAAATAAAAAAAAGAAAGGAAAAAAAACCAGCTTGGGATTGACATAAAAACAGACAGATGGATCAATAGAATCGAACTGAAGACCCTGACATAAAACGAAACACCTATGAAAATCTAATTTTTGCCAAAGAAGCCAAAACTGTACAATGAACAAAAGAAAGCATCATTAACAAATGGTGCTGGCATAACAGGATATCAACAAGTAGATGGTAAAAATCAATTGCCATGGACAAAACTCAAGTCTAAGTGGATCAAAACCTCAAAATACTTCCAGTTACAGTTAACTCAATAGAAGAGAAAGTAGAGAGTAACCTTGAATGCATTGGCACAGGACACTACTTCCTAAATATAACCTCAGCAGCATAGACACTGAGAGCAACAATTAATAAATGTGAAAAGCTTTTGTAAGGCAAAGGGTACACTAAATATGACAAACAACAACCTACAGAATGGGATAAGATCTTCACTAATCCCATGTTTGTAGTGGAGAGCAATTGTTATTCTACATTGACCTTAGGGTACAGCCTTTTAGTCAGCATAGATCTGGGAAAATCCTATGGCCTCTGAGCACTAGTATTCAGGGCATGGCCATAGGGTCAGTTTAAAATCCAAGGTACATGTATACAAGTCTCTTTCTTGCTCTTGGATGGTGAGGAAGATTGGGCCAGGTGTTAGTAGTTTACAGCCTTGTCATGACTCTGCAGTTGTTTTGCCTTACTCTGTATAAGTAAACTGCTTCCTAATAAAACCCTTTTAATAATTCTTTTTTCAGTTACCCATAATTCTTTTGTATTATCTGACACCCAATCACAGTGTACAGAAGAACATTCCCTATCAGTGATAAAGCTGAAGAATCTAGGGTAACTGAGAGATATCATTTGTAGTTCAAAGTTTTTCTGTCCTGTCTGGGCCTTCAGTCCAGACAAATCTCTCACACCTGCAGTTCTGCAGCTTCTTATAAAATAATTATTTAGAGGCTAATATTACTTACAAGATGTTTGGCCTATAGCTCAGGCTTATTTCCAACTAGCTCTTACAATTTAACTCAACCCACTTTTATTAATCTATGTCTTGCCATTTGGCTCTGAGTCATTATCTGTGTTCTATTATATCTTGTTCCCCCAGTAGTTGGCAGTGTCTGCCCTGACTCTGCCTTTCTTCTTCCTCTGTCTCTGCTTGGATTTCTTGCTTGGTTATCACCTATCTTATCATAGGCCAGAGCAACTTCTTCATTAACTAATGGAAAAAACACACATTCACAATGTACAAAAGGATATTTCACATCACTGATAATACTAAAGAATCACAGGTAACTGAGAGAAGAATAGTTTATAAAAAGAGTTCTTTTGGGGAGCAACTTACTTATCCAAAATAAGACAAAACTTAATCATAGAGTTGCTAGAAGGCTGTAGACTGATCCATACCACTCACAATGCCTGTTCTGGTTTTTCTTATCATTCAAGAGTATGAGATCGGAGGGGCTTGTATATATGTACCCTTGATCTTAAACTGCCTCTCTGGCCACACCCCCAAAGCTGGTGCCCAGAGGCCATAGGTGTTCCCCAGATCTATGCTGCACTAAAGGCCACACCCTAAGGTTAAGGTTGAATAATACCTGCTCTCCACTATACGTATCTGACAGAGGGCTGATCTCTAAAATATATAAAGAACTCAAGAAACTAGACATCAAAATACCAAATAATCCACTTAAAAATGGGCTACAGATCTAAACAGAAAATTCTCAACAGAAGAATCTCAAATAGCTGAAAAACATCTAAGGAAGTGCTCAACATCCTTAGTTATTGAGGAAGTGCAAATCAAAAATGACTCTGAGATAACATCTTACGCCAATCAGAATGGCTAAGATCAAAAACACTGATGGCAGTTTATGTTGGAGAGGATGTAGAGCAAGGGGAACACTCCTCCACTGTTGGTGGGAGTGCAAACTTGTACAGCCAATTTGGAAATTGGTATGGGGACCTCTCATAAAATTGGGAAGCAATCTATCTCAAGACCCAATAATACCACTTTTGGGCATATACCCAAGGGATGCTCAGTCACACCACAAGAACACTTGTTTAATTCTATTAATAACAGAATTATTTGTAATAGTCAAAAGAAGGAGGGGAAACTGTGATAGGTATATAAAATACATTAAAAAGTCATTTAAATAGAATAAAATATAAAAAAATATGCAAAAAATATCTCAGAAAACAAACAGTTGACAAGTCTCAAGAAATCATTGAAATGTACCTGATGCACAAGGCCCTTTCTTTCCATAGGCTGTATAAACAGTAAGGATGACTGAGGAGGGCAGACCCTCTAGTTTGTTCAGTTGCTTGAAAGTCATGCAGAGATTCTAGCTGCATATGATTCATCACCCATGCTGGAGAGAGCTTTCTAGGATTTAGTTGTCTATGAGTCATCCAAACTCAAGTTCTCTGAAAGTCCCTCACCCATACTCTAAGTAATACCAAGAAACTCTATAGGTCACCAAGTTGGCCTTTGTTGGTATGCTTCTTTTGATTTGCCATTGATTCTCTGTCTGTGCTTAGTAACTGTTTATTTGGGTTTTCCAACACACACACACACACACACACACACACACACACACACACACACACATATCCACTTAATCTTAAATATAATGGATTGCATAATGATGATTCTTCAGTGTTAAAAAATCCCATGCTTATATGATAGGAAAGAGTCCCAATCCAGTTATTGGTTACAGTATTCTATATACACATATTTTTTCTCTCAGACAGGGAAGCCATTTGCTTAGTTTATTGATTCCTGAGATAGGAATTTTAAACTCTCTGCTACAATGGCTAGTTTCTCACTTTCCCCTGGCAATTCCCTGAAGAATTGCTCTGAAACAATAAAACTATGTCATTGTTACATATAACCCGACCATCTTCCCCATGAATTTCAATTTTAAACAATATAAGATGAATCTATCTAAAGAATCATTTCCAGGACATACTTTTGTTTGTTTGATACCAACAGAGCAGAAAGTCCTTTTGTTAGTAGTTTCTTATACAGCTTCTTACCATTTTTTAATATTGAATAAACTTGGGTATCTTCTGTTTATATATGTCGCTAAACCTCACATACCCATGTGCAGAAGGGAAGCACTGACCAGAGTCAGTGCATTTCATTTTTAAAGGGGAATAGGATTGGAGAAAAGATATATTGTGATAAGCTGGAAATAAGTGGCTCATGTGGATATAAATAAAATGCACTGTGTACATGTATGATTCTTTCAAAGAAAAATAGGATTTAAAAAGACTCTAGTCTTCTTCAAAAGGTTGATTTTTAACTAGAGAGGCATTATTTACTAAAATTTTTAACATAGTTTGTGCCCTCATTTTATTCCTTACATCTATACCAGCTTTCTGTGGTTTGGCCTCCCAACATTATGTTTTGCAGTCAACAGGATGCAAAAATCTGTGTGTTCTGTTTTACTTTCCCTTCTTAGTTTAGGAATTTCACATCTGATTCATTTTCATAGTTGCTCTAGAAATTTTAACAGGCATTCTGCCCTTAACCCAATACATAGCTCCTTCATCACATTTTACTTATTTAATTATTGTCATTTGGATATTGCAAATATATTTTCTGTGTCTTTATGGTTCTTTTTTCACCTATGCCTTCTTCTACAATCTTTCTTTATCTTTCTAAAGAAAATGAATTTGCATAACTTGAATAGATTGATTCTGGTTAAGCATTTTCTGCTTTTCTCTGAAACTATCTTTCTTTTGCCTTTTTCTACAGAAGACAGGTTTCCAGGTTATCACTGCTGCTTCTCAGCACTCTGAAGATACCTCCCTCTGGCTTCTACTGTTTCTGTTGAGAGTCATCTGTCAATAAAATACTTAGCACTGTGGAAGGAATTTGTCATTCCTTGGAAATACTTTTCAGATTTTCAAGATATATTTTCCTGTTCTAAATGTTCCTTTTAAGGGCCCTGGTGGTGGGCTGGTGTATGTGTTGTGGTGTGTGATCCATTAGTCTTCCTAAACTGGAGACCATCTCCTTCATTCATCATGAAACAGTTTTGGTCATTTACTCCTGGGAGACTGCTTCTCTTCTCATGTTTCTTGAATTATTTCCTTAAACATGGACATTCTATTCTCTCTGTTATCTTTCATGCAGTTCATTGCTTTTAAAGATATTTTATGACATATTTTAAATTATTTCTTTCACTCTTTCTGTGAGTACTAATTCCCACATCTGCTATCTTGCCAGGTCAGTAAATTTTTATTTCAATGATTATCCTATCTCTCTCTAATTGTTAGGTTTGGTTTCTAACCAAGCACACTAGCCTTTTGTAATTGTCCATTGTTCTTCAATGTATTTTAATAGTCTTTTTTATTACCTTTAACATATGCACTAAATTTTAAAGCTATTCTTAAAATCTATATAATGGTTTTAGGTCTGATTTTATAATCTGCTCTTTCTGATGGTTCTTTCTCCGGGATCTGTTTCCTTCTTTGTTTTGCTGGCTTCTTTAATGGTACATCATTCATTTGGAACTTTGGAGACTATATTTAAACCAAAGTTCTTCTATACAAGAGCTGAATTTTGCTTCCAACATGAGCCATTCTTATACTTTTGGTTGTGAGCCCAGCCTTTAACGGCTGAATCATTTCCCCAACCTGAGTGAGCCATTGTAATCTAGAACATTACAGATAAAAATTTGACATCAGTGTTTACCTGGGTCTAGTATTCTCTCACTCTCTGCTCTATCACTTCAGGAAACCCTAACATTTGACACATGAGTTTACAAATCAAAAGGTAAAGTTTAAGTATCACATAAAGATTGGACTTATGGATGATAATTTTCTCTGCATTAAAAACAATTATACTTTAAAATGACATTCTTATGTTTTTCTGATAAATAGATGTCAGTCTTTTTTTTCTAAACTTGTCTTATTTTTGTTTCCTACTTAATTTTAGTATTTTTTTCAAACCCCCTTTCTTCATTGGGGTTAGTGGATGGCCCTGGACACCTGGTCTGTGTAGACTGGATAAGGGAAGAGACCTTCTTTGGAGGTCTGGGAAATCAAAAGTTGAAGGGATCACACAGTTAGAAAGAGAAGAATGATTCGAAGCTGGCAGAACCGACTCAAGAGGCCAAGCCCACATATAAAAGGTCAGGAGATAAAAACAGATACCAGAAGCTTAAAAGAACAGAAAATGCTTCAGCCTGAGATAAGCTGGTATAGGGGTCAAATGCCATGTAAGAGACTGGTTTACACTTGTCAGATTTTTAAAGACTGTGTGGAACAACCAATAAGATTCAGAGCATCAGAGGTAAGCCAGACCCATCTGAGTTTTGAATTATCCATGACTTTACTTGTATTTTTAAGATTTTATGAGCTACAGACAAGAGAGTATTTTTAAGAGAACATGTAATTGAACTGCTGTACAACCTAAACTAAAGGAACAGAAAGGGTTGGGAATTCTCTGCTGTCCCTTTGACCTCTCTGTGTTCTAGGCTCCTCTAGGTGAATAAATTACTCCATTCATGTAAAGGAGAAAATATCAGGACTTTTCTCTTAAATTTTATGGCATCTGCATGCACAAGATTAAGTTGGTCATGGTTCTGACATGGAGGGCTGAGAAGTTAATGACCCTCCACCATTTACTGAGGAGTCCACAGCAGGTGATGGCTCCTGGGATGGAGAGTCCATTTTCTTTAAGAGTGTGTCCCTGGTAGGTTAATCAGGATCCAGAACATGATTCTAAATCTAGGGATATAAAGGTAGCACAAATGGGTTCAGCAAGAATATAAAGTAGATATAAAGTTCAAAGTGGGTGGGAAGTGGGGTAGGAAAATCAAGGAGGAACTATGGAGATAAGTGGAAGGTGACAATGATCATAATAAGTTGTGTGGAATTCTGAGCTAATTAATACAAATATATTTTAAAAGGAATTTCTATGTCTACTTCATGCAAATTTTGTAATACACATGCTTTGCTATTTGATAGTAAATATGTTCATTGATTTACTCATTTATCTGCTTCACAATGAAAATTATCTCAAACATTTCCAGCCATGAGATACAGATGTGAACAAAATGACAAGATCTCTGTTTTCTAAAAGGCTATGAGGTACAAAACAGAAAATAAGTATAGGCAACAATATATGCTAAGAGAGGATTTACCCTATAAGGGTAAAAAAATGCATACACCATTTATCAAACAGAAGAGGCAAGACCTCACCCAAACTGACTGGAATGCACAAGCCGCTTCACAAAAACAGCCTGTTGACATGGTTATGTGCATTGGAATCTGAGTGAGGTGAGGTAGGAAGCTGGACAGAGGCCTAGTCACAGGTGGGATCTACCTTGATATATCAAGAACAGCAAGGGAGGGAGCCACCATCAGTGTGGGAGAGCAGGGGGTGTAGGTAAAGTACAGTGGCAGAAGACAGAAAGTCAGAAGCTAGCACTTGAGGCTGTGAAGGCTGCCTGAGGAATATGATTGTATTTTGAGTCAGATGCTGTCAGTGCTATTGGAGGCATTTAGCAACATGATCAAATCTTCAACTTTTAAAGGAACACCTATTTGTGTACTAAAAATGAGTAAGGAGGCCAGCAAGTAGGTAGGCTGTAGCTCTTGTTTTGCTTTCTGTGCTGTGATAAAACACTGAACAAAAACAGTTTGGAAGGTAGGAATATTTTACATCATACAGGATACAGTCCATAATTTGGGAAAGCCAGCAAGATCTCAAGGAAGCTCTAGGAACAATGCTTCCTGTCTTGATGTCATGATTTATTATACAAAGCCAGGGGTGGTGTTGCCCACAGTGGGCTGCACTCTTTTACATCAACAATTACTCAAGAAAATTCCCCCATAGACATGCCCACAAGCAAGTCTTGTGGAGGTGATTCTTCAGTTGAGGCCCGTCTTCCAAGATAATTGTAGTTTGTGTCCAGTAGACCAAAACTAATCAGCTATAGTTTATAGGCAAAAGTTCTGGGCATCTTGGCCCAATAATAGAAGGTTATATTAGAGCTCAATTGGAGGACAGCATTTGCCTAGCATACACAGAGCCCTGGGCTTAGTCTCCAGCAACATATAAACTGTGTGATGTCATACACCTGTAATCCCAAACCTCAGGATGCTCACAGAAGACCAAGAGTTCAAGTCATGCTCAACTACATATAAAGTTTGAGGCAAGACTAGGATATGTGAGAATTTGTCCCAGAAAACAAGGGAGAAGATGAGAACCAGAGCATGTTTTGTAACTCTGGATATATTTGAAAAATTATACAACCAAACAGATGTGGAATCCACAAAGAGAAAATTTCAAGAAAGAGAAGTGATAAAATATAGAATATGAATATAGGTAAGAAATATGCAATATAGAATAAAATATAGGCTAGAAATATTTAACTTTTGTAATGCTGTGACTCTTTATTAATACAGTTCCTCATGTTGCAATGATCCCCAACCATAAAATTATTTTGTTATTACTTCATACCTATAATTTTGCTACTGTTATGAGTATAACCCTATAAATATCTAACATATAAGATATCTGATATGCTACCCCTGTGTTGGTAGTGACCTGCAGGTTGATAACTACAGTTTTATAGAATACCTTAGCTTCAGAGGAGGTGTCAGTTTACTACTGATAGTGATTTCTGGTAAAAGTGCACTTCCTTTTTGATGGTATACAGTGAAAACACCAAGTCATGTAGAACAGGCAGACATTAATAGGCAAGTGCAATATAGTTTCTTTTCAAAGATTGCTTTCTATCTTTTTAAATGTAAACAATTTGTTGGCACACAGTAAGGGAGGCCTTTGAATTCCAAGTATCACATAAAATAAACAATATGTGAATTTTGTTTTACAGGAAAAGGCAAGGAAATGGATTTTTTTCAAGGATCTATTCAGTAAATGAGGGAATATGAGGGATTTATATCATGGATGGCCCTTTTTTGGATTTGTTTCACACACAAACTATGTAAGAACCATTTGGTCTCGAACATATTCTTTCTTTCTCTACACATGTTATTAGGTACAGTACGTATCCTCTACTTAATTATTTTTAAGGAACTGGGAATCTTAAACATGCTAGGTAAGTAGCATGCGTTGTATCCCTACCCTCTTTGTACCATTTATTTTGAGACTTGGTCTTTCTGAGTTTCCCAGGTCTTAAACTCAACTTTGTAGCCTAAGGTGGCCCTGAACTTTCAATGTTTTTGTTCAGTCTCCCAAGTAGCTGGGACTAAAGATCTATACATCAGCTATGGGTTTTTTAATATAGGATTTTTTTTATAAGAAAACAGTTTATGTATGAAAACATGTAATTCAAAGTGTGGCCTGAGGTAAGATCTCATTTATCGTTCTTGACATTTATTATCATGATTAATTTTGTTTAGTTATTGGATTTGAAGTCACCATGGAGTCAAAATAAGTGAAGTGTTTTCAGTTCATCCTGGGTTATGCCAGAGAATGCAATGACATTCTATGTTAAATATTAACTATGTACAAAATGTTGAAAACTAATAATGAAGAGCTGAAAATCTAGCATTCTCTAATCAAAATGACAGGTATTGAGTGAGCCTGCAAGTCCTTATTCTCATCCCTTTGAGACATAATGATACTCTATATTAACCACTAGAATTGCAATAAGTTTCTCAGACTAAGTTTATGAGGAGCATATATCTTTTGATATAGACACAAATATTTAAAAGGCAGTTTGACAACATGAACATACAGAAAAATACCATTAATAGGTTCTTCTTTAGATCTATGACTTCACTAGCTATGTATTTTGATCATGTTCACAATACCAGGCATGAATTCATTCCTGTATAACTGGCCTCAAATCCAATCACGGCAGCAGTTGGTCACCCTATACATTATTTTACCACTATTGCACCAGTGAGCACATCTTACCTGGCAGGTTAGTATTTTAGAATGCCTGGTGAAATGCCACATAAAACTATGAGATATTGGTGTATTTTCTCTTCTAGTAGCCTACAAAGCATCTTTCATAGCTAGAAATAAAATATTATTGTTACATATATGAACTTACAACAGCTATTGCTACCTAACAAGACCAAGCCACTTAAAAATTTCAAACTACAGTAGGGACAGGCTCCCAAAGACTCACTACCTACCTGAAGTATTATTAATAGTTTAAGACTGATAGGAGAGGGAGTAAGTTCTCTAAGAGTGTGGCCCTTGGTAGAGTCTTCATGCTCCATCAAATAACCTCATTCCTATGCACATATGGGTGGCACACATTGGACTCAGTTGGTTAAATTAATTGACTTTTTAAGAGGGAGGGCATAAGGTTGGGAGGGAGAGATGATGAATGAATATGAAGGGAAGTGGAGGGTGGAGATGAAGGGTGTATATAATCAAGACACACTGTGGGGATGTATGACATTTTCAAAAAATAACTTAAATTGAAAACTATAGCCATGGACCTAATAATTCCCAGTTGTCAGGCAAGTATGCTGTGAACATTAGTTTCTTTCTTTCTTTCTTTTTTTAATTTCCTACAGTTTGGCCTATGTCTCACGCACATACTAGCTAGCTCTTTCATCTTAATTCAGCTGGATTCCTTACATGGCTCTTCTTTGGGGGTCAGATGGAGATGCCTAACTCTGCCTTCCTTCTACTTGTCTATTCTCTGATTCTCCACCCACTTCTATGGTGGTACACATAGGCCAAAACAGCTCCTTTATTTACAGCATACAGAGAACATTTCCAACACACTTCTTCTTTTCTGTCTAATCAAAAAGGAAGGTTTCAATTTCCATATAGCAAAATTACATACAACAGAATAGCAATCAAGCAAAAGTTACAGTTACAATATCCAGTGTATTTGTTTTCACAAAATTAAAGAGAATATTCCATTATCTACCTTATCCTTGTGAGTCTAAAGTTTCATATCTAATATACCTTTTAAACTAAAAAGAACTATACCTATAATTATTAAACCTTCAACCACATCAAAGACCACAGAAGGTTATAATATTACCCACATAAACAGGAAGTTCAAGCAACTTCCAAAGTCTAGAAAACAACAGAGATGACACCAGTCTGCCTGGAGAGTCACCCAAAGTTTCTTTGTAATGTTGGGGTATCATCTTCAGCCTATAGGCCAAAAATCTCTGACATACCCTTCAGTGATGCAGGAAATCTGTCACAGTCCATCAGTTGCTTCTCCTTGTGTCCCAAAAGATGCCTGGAAATTTTTTCTGTAAAGCAGGAACCTGAAGGACCATCTGGGCTTGTTCTGCCAAAGTTCAGAGATCACTTTCCCATGGAACCTGCATGTCCAGTTTATACAGCATACTATCAAGCAGTCAATACCAGGACAGTTTCTTGTCCAGTGGCTAACTGTTGACACAAAATAATTCCACATGAAGTTTCTTCAATGCCCATCATTTTTCTAAAATACATTGGTGCCGCCAGGAGCAGACCTGTCTCACTGTCCAGAAAAGTCTAAGTTCTTAAAATAATTTAAATTTCATATTCTGCATGTCTTTGAAGTGTTTGAAGACTACCTATTTAATTGAAATATATCTTTGTATACCTAAAAAAACCTAACTAACATGACTATAAGTTTGGTTATCATAAATGACTATTAATCTGCATTTCTTAATTACACATTACAATTTTAAATGAGTTACATCAGCATCATACCTTAATCAAGAGTAGAAAAATACATACAGCATAACAAAATTGACCTTAAGTTTATATCAATAAACCAAAATCCATCTCTTTTTTTAATCATTCCTATATCATATCTGCCCCCCATTTTTTGAAAGAGATTGACTATGACCATTAACCATTTATAATGAAAATAAACATTAATAAGCAAAATTTTGGGGAAATTGGATGTAGCTTTCTTTCTTTTACTACTTCCTACTGACAAAGGATGTTGGCGATCTCATGGGGTCTTGAGGCTGGATCATCTCAACTGACATCTTGAAAGCTGATCTTTCTATCAGAGAATTTTCAGGTAGCCTTGCAAATGTAACTACATTTGCCTGAAACCAAACCACAGGTTTTGATCTTCTGTGGAAGCAAAAATAGAAACTCTTTTTCCCATGCAACATATTCTTATCAACAGATTTCAAAGTCAAGGTATCTTTAAAGTATATTTATTTGTTTAGCTTAGCAGTCTTTCAATCAATTGTCTTTCTACAGTTAGCTCATTAAAAGTTAAAAAATTAAAAGAAAACACAATAACCATAATCCAGACTCTGTTTATCTGCCATCTTTACCTGGCCTTTTTAAATTTTTATTCCTATTTCTCCTTTGTAAGGGCTTTCTTTACCCCCTTTTTCTTCTCTCTGAAGCCTATGCTTATTTTACATACATTGTACCCCATTTAGAGGTTTTGTGAGTCTAAATCTGTTTTATTGAGAATTCTTAATCATTTCCCAACCAGAAGAGCTTTTAAAATGCTAGGATCACTGTGATTGCTGACTCATCCCGTTTGGCGGCTTTTCAATATGGCAGAGGTGCCTGCTGCATCTCTCTCGCTGCCAGCAACCAGAGTGAACTTAGGAAATGCTGCTATCAGAATAACTGTTTTTGACTCTATTTCCTTTCTGATCAGTATAAGCAGAAACCTTAAATCAATAACACTTATGCCAAGCCTTCCCTGAAATGTATGGGTTTAAGCTGTGTGCCTCAGATGCACCATTTTTAAATTCCTGCCTGAACACCATTCTGTCTCTGTATTATAAATCAATTTAGATATGCCATTCAGAAAGCTGCTTTTGGCTCTGTTTCAGTGGTCTAGAATGCTTCTTAAGCTTTCTGACCCCTGAAGAAGTGTCATGCAAGGAATCCAGGTGAGCCATGGGTGGAGCCATACTAGGAATAGGTTGAATTAAGGTGAAAGAGCTAGCTAGTAATGTGCTTGAGACATAGTCCAAACAGTGTGAAATTAATATAAGTGTCTGATTCATTTCTTTGGGGGGAAAGCCACTGCGGGCCAGGTCCAAACTTCTGGCCCAAATGGGCTGGGAAATCTTTCTATAACAGATGGCATCTCAACATGGGCTGAACACCCACATAAAGCCTGAGAAAGTTTAAAAAGCTTAAAAAGCGTTCTAGACAAGTGAACATCAGTTTCACTGGTTGTCACATTATGATTAAAGGAGTAATTGATTAAAAAGCAAAGTCATGGAGCTGGAGACACTGCTCTGGAAGAGGATCAAGTTTGGTTCCCACGAGCCAGACCAGGCAGCTCACAACCATCTGTAAGTCAGCTCAAGCGGATATGTACACTCCCATGCACATATATATATATGTTTTATATATACATATAAAAACCACTATACACATAATTAAAAATAAATCTTTAAAAATTCAAACAAACAAGCAAAAACAAAACAGCAACAACAAAACCATGTCAGGAGCCTCAGACATGTGCCAATAATTGAAAGAAGATTTAACCTGAAGTAGATTGGGAAGAATGGGAGGCCACAGGATAAAGAGGAAACCCTCACTTTCTTAATGGTTGAGAGTGAAGAATTTCATCATAACTGGCAAAATCAAGACAGCTGTGGAAACTGTATCCATAGACTTTGTGGTGCATGGAGGGAAATGTCCTTTTCCTGAAAGATCTTTCAAGAAATACTAAAAGCAGCAAATAGCCCTCTGAGGACTAAGGTGTGGGTGACTCTTGACATTGTTAGAATTTTGTTCACTCCTACACCTGAACATCACTCCTCCTCAACCACACTGCAATTTCATTTAGTGAAGGGATTTCTTTGCAATAGGACAAATAAATAAAGCAGCACCAATGTTTAGCTTATGTGTTATGCTTTGCTTAACCTTGAACATGGCAGCAAACTATATTCTTGAAGCAATATAACATTAGAAACCCCCAAATTACATTGCAAGGCCCTTAGGCAGAAATCCCTTTCCCTTACTGCTTTATTTGAATCTCAGTGTGTGCTGTCTTTTTCTTAACAGATACCAACTTGCTGCATACTGACTTATATTGAAATTTTTACCTGCAGCAAAAGTCAAGATCTCAATCATACTTTGTTTGGCCCCCATAAGAGGAGTTTCTCAAAGTATACAGCCACCAGGGCTCAGTTGCATCTCCCAGAGGTAGTGACGCACCTATAATCACTTTCATTGTTCATCAAAACATTGCACTACATTAGTATGTTATAGGCTGAACTTCTAAAACATTATTTATTAGTGTGTGTCAGAAAGAGTGTGATGTGTGTGAGTGTAATTGTGTGTTTATGACTATGAGGCATGTGTGTGCTGTGTTTTGTGTGTATTGTATGTGTGTGTATGTATGTGTGCATGTACTCTCATGTCCTCTATCTCTGAGTGTGTGTGTGTGTGTGTGTGTGTGTGTGTGTGTGTGTGTGTGTGTGTGTATGTGTGTGTGTGTAGGTCATGGATAACTTTCAGGAGTCTCTTCTTCCCAAATGGAATGTTTGAAATCAGGTAACTAGTTTTGTGTGGCAAGTGATTTTACCCACAAAACTGAACCATCTTTATAAACTCATAAACTGAACTTAATTTTTTTTAATTCAGATGGGACGTCCTAACTTGTAATGTGAATATGTTTGGAAATATAAGAAGATAAAAATAAAATGAAGTTGTAAAGACTGGCCCCTCATCAAGTAATCTTGACTGTAAATGGCCAGGATCTTTGACATTCTGATATTCTTTTAAGAATAAAAAAATGCTAAGAATACACAAAGCAAGAAAACAGGCTATGTGAAAACAAAATGAGAGGGCGGCAGCCTGGAAGACACAACAGGCCTCCCCAGAGCACAGTACATGAGCGACCTTCATATTGGACTTCTGGGCTCAATAGCTATCAAAAAAAATACATTTATCTTGTTTAGGCCATCTAGTGTGTGCTGTTTTGTTATGGCATCCTTAGCTGACTAAGACAGATTTGGGTACCAGTGATGCTTCTGAGGAAGGAATCTTGAGGTTGAATTTTCTGTACTGGTTCAAGAGATTCTTGATGTTTCACATCTGATTCCATTGAAAGGCCCAGTGGAAGAAGCACTGGCATTTTCTGGCATGATCTGGCAACAGGGCTGTGCAGATCACTCCAGAGATACTGCTAATAGGACATTTACGAGAAGCCAGGGTCTGCACAAACAAGTGTTTGATGCTTTTGATCATCAAACTAGGGAATATACTGAGATTAGCTTGTCATTACTGATATTCACAAAGGAAGAGAGGAGGAGTTTGGGCTTTTAAATTCTCTGCTCAGACACTCCATGCAGGAGGACCTGAAAGCCTTTACACCTACCTAGAATGTGCTTGTTCCCTGTAGCCAATGGGCCAAGATTAATGGAAATATCAAACTCAGACTTGTAGACTAGTTGAGTTATAATGCAAATTGAATTCTATTCCATTCTTGCTATCTATAAAGTGCAAGTACTAATTGGAAAGATGTGAAATCTTAAAAACTGAATGTGACTATGTGGGCAGCCTGAAGAAACTTTGGGTACTGAGCTCTTAAATTTCTACTTTGCCCAGAGAAACACTCAGTCTCTTGCCTATAGTATCAATTTGTTCATTTCCATAAGGTAGAATTAATACAAATGCCCTTTCTTCTAAGAATTCCCCTGGGAAGACATGCTAAAGGTGCTGAGCATCTCCATGACCCACCTGAAGCAGACAAGCATAGGAGATAGTTTAGTATAGGACCCTATTTGGTTTGGGTTAAGCACAACCCTCCCAAGCCCCCCACAGATTCACACATCTTATATAATATACTTGGCAATGGATTGATAGGATGCTACAGTGTCAAGGGCTACATGGTTGCTTGTAAGCATTAAAGGTGAGAGAAATATTACTAGTGTAGTTGATAACAGGGTCCAAGCAGCTGTTGGCATAATCCAACTCATACAGACTTATAAGCGTTTACTAGGTGCTGGATGCTGAAAACCACTGTATTTAATCTCAGAAACCCAAGAAGCAGACTGAAGAAGGAAGGTGTTAAGCAAGACACCCATAATGTGCTTTGGTCAAATCAGACCACATAATTTTGCTGACTCCCCAGCCTAGATAACTTGGCTGCAGAGCTCAAATTCTTGGCAACAATACGTCATTGCAAGTCCAATTACTGGAACAAAGAGAACGTAAGTTTCAAGCTCTATGGTCTGAGATGGCAGCTAGTCTTGCTTTGTTTTTCCTGAACTGTACCTAAAATTGAATTAAAGGCTACTCGCTGCTTGGCTGCCTCTGTAGATACACAAAGCACCATTGCCCGCTATCCATCCCTACCTCTTCTCCTGTCAGCATATTACACAAGAGCTTTGGTGCATTGCCACAAAAACAAAAAGTCATTGGATCTCTTTCCAAGAGAGGAAGGCCTTCCTATTTTAAAATTTCATTAGGAAATACACCCAGAGGCTAGAATGTGATGAACTCAGGTAATGCATAAATCTAGGGAGGCAGGAGAGGATTGGAAAGGGGATGGACGTTGCTTGCTCCCCGAATGTAAGGAACAGGGTTTAGTGAGAATGTATGTCTGTGAGAGCAGCATAAAGAGGCTCTTGGAGAGGGCTAAAAGCTCCCATTGCTTCAGGAGGCTGTAATTCACAAGGTCAATAACAAAGACCACAAGTCTGAAGCTAAAAATAAGAGAAGGAAAAGTAAAGTTCTCTGAGAGAAATTAACTCCAGTTCATGGGTGCTGGTTGGGCTGGAGGCATGGTGGGCAAATGGACAGAATATATCTTGTGTTTCTTGGTAATCTGTAATCCTTTAGTGTAGCAGGAAAGGGAACAACAAGAGGCAAATATATTTGTACTTCATTCTGCCCTTCCTGATTGGTGCTGAATAGGGCTATACAGGGTAAATGAAGACTAATTTTGTCACCACTAATCTAAAGCTACTCCCAATCAATGGGCCACTGCGGATCTTCCCACCAGGGAAAGCAAAGACAGGAGAGGCTGGCACCGAAAAGTAGGTCATGCACATCTGCTCCTGAGCCTCTCTTCTATTCATCAAGCTGATAGGCACAAATAATAAATAACCTAAGAAACGGCTCTGTGAATGGTTCCTGATTGCTGCACAAGGCATTGTTGAGAAAGGAAATGAGGTCTGAATGGGAAGGAGATTAGAGAGCATCTACCAGATGCACTACAGGGATTTGCATGTCCCTTATTCACTTCCTCACTTTGGCAAACAAAACTGTTCTCTTACAAAGCTTCTGCCCTGTCCTCTTCTGTCCTCTGGAGTAAGGGTTTTCAAGTATTATACCTAGAATCCACCCAGCACCATTGTTTACATGCTCAGAGATCTGCCCTATTGAAAACAAAGCCCCCAAATCTTTGCAGACCACCCATTTAAACAAACTACTAAGAATGTGGGTGGGTATATACTGTACAAACACACAGTTGTTAATATCTGCATCCATAATTACAAACTCCTTAGTATTCAGCATGATGAAATCTTATCCCAGGTGTCATACCCATATCATACATATCTCCTTGTCCAAGTGCAGAGCAGGATGTGGT
This sequence comes from Sigmodon hispidus, assembly GCA_004025045.1. Lineage (NCBI taxonomy): Eukaryota > Metazoa > Chordata > Mammalia > Rodentia > Cricetidae > Sigmodon > Sigmodon hispidus. Next base: position 27,674 of record PVIH01010136.1, on the reverse strand, counting down.
ATGCCAATCACAAGTGAAAAATCTATGATATCAAAAGTAACTGGCTTCTTAGTTTAAGTATTTGAATTTTAAAAATAACTGCAAGTGAATCTAAGCCATCCCCACTAGATTATCCATTAGTCAGTTTCTAATATTAAGTGGTGATAAAATTGTTGACACTCAAATCTAGCATAAGGCTTTTATCTAGGGACTCTTTTTATAGTTTATTAGCATAAAAATGAGATTTCTTGTATGCACTATTCACCTCTCTACTTGTTTTTAAGCAATTAATCATTCATTGGAAAAATGTTTAATTAAAATATTTTTTCACTTTCAACCAGAACTATGTGAAATAAAAATAAACTAATTGGAGAGTGAAAACTTAAAGAAAACCAAGTTTCTGTGACTCAAGCATCACTTATGGCTCTATTACCCTGAAACTCACTAAAAGAAATGAAAGTCATAGGAGGTGACTGCTGACCACCTTGAGGAGACAGAAAGGAGCCCTCTCTATTCTCCCATCTTCCTCCATGGTCTACTACCCAACAAACATGCACTCCTTCCTCATTCAACATCTACCACCCAATAAATATGCATTCCTTCCCCATTCAACATCTACTACCCAACAAACATGAATTCCTTTTCATCCAAGGTCTACTACCCAACAAACATGCACTCCTTCCTCATTCAATATCTACCACCCAATAAATATGCATTCCTTCCTCATTCAACATCTACTACCCAACAAACATGAATTCCTTTTCATCCAAGGTCTACCACCCGACAAACATGCATAGTAGTGAGAGTACTAGAAGTCTGATTTAAATCTGTAAAATAAATTTTAAGGTACCATTACTTACTTTGAATTTCATTTTGTGCTACCAGTCAGTGGGTGAGTAGTATAGACACGTCCTGTTGATCATGACTAATGGTAGTTAAGACTTTTGATATTTATAGATTTTCATGAGTCTAATTTTTGACAGTTCTCAAATGCCTAATACTAAAAGCTGCTTCAAATTCACCCCCTTCTCCACCCTGATATCTGTGTTAAAGGATGAAAAAAGGGATCTAGTCATTGTTGCGTACACATGCCAAGCAGTGCTTAAGAAGCTAAGCTAGGATATTATTGAAAGTTTGAGATCAGCCTGGGTTACATATTCAGTATGAGGCTAGCCAAGGCTGTGGGACAAGACTCAAAACAAGTTAATGAGAGAACAAAACACACATACACACACACACACACACACACACATAACCAAATCAGGCAAAACTAACACTAATTAATCATAGTGGATCACAAATACATGAAAGAAAATGAAACAAATCATGTAAGTTAGAGGGAGATGTCTTGGGGAAAATGGATATGTTCAGTGGGAGAAATGAGTATAAGAAAGGATAATGGTGGAATTGTAATCAATATTTTGTGTGTTTAATAAAAAGTCCCTATAAAAGAAAAAAACTATGACACAATCTGGGGAAAACTGAGGATACTCAGTAAGAAAAAAAAAAGTAAGGAGCCAGAACAGCATGCTCTGTGTGCATGCACAGCTGTAGTAGGATAAGTACTATTAGCCTCAAAGTGCTCTTCAGTACCACAGTGCCTTTCAACAGTTAATAAAAAATAAATCCATTTTCTCTTAGGGCCTTGGTTCTAAATATTGGGAGATTTTTACTCCTCTCACTATATTCTGTGACATGTAGAAGCTTTTCAATGTGGCAGGATGCAGAAAAATTAGGACTAATCTCAATATTGATGCAGAATCTTGGACAGAATCAAGGATCTGAGATACCATGTACCAGGGATGGCAAAAAAATGGGTTGAGAGTAAAGAGATTCTGTGAAACTGGCAAGCTATAATAATAATTGGCCTATAAGATTAGCCCCATTGGTGAATAATGGCACAGATGTCTTGGAAGTAACCAAACACTTTCTGATTAGATGTCAAGCCAATACCAGAAGATTAAAATCGCAGCTTGTACTATATAGCTGAAGCCAAAAATCTGAGGTTAGATAGGTCATTGACCCCAGGGAAGAACTTACTACTATTATTTTGCTAAACAAACATAGTAGTATTAAGCTGTTTTCTAATGGCTTAGTGCTGTATGCATAGATTATTGTGTTCCCCCAACCTTCATCAGAGAAACTTCCTCTTTCAGTTAATGGTGATTCACACAGAGACCACAGCTTTTCAAGGTTCAGAGAATAAGAGACTCTAGAGAAGTCATTCCCAAATAGGACATCCATCTCACAACCTTCCTCCCAAGGCTCAAGGACCATTGCAGAAGTGAGAAGAACGGGGACTGTAAGAGCCAGAGGTGGTGGAATACTACACTGAAAGAGTGGTTTCAGGGTACAGTATAGCAGTTGTGACAGCATGCACAAGACTGTGCAAGCTTAAGCCAGACAAAATCTAGCATAGAGGGGTTTTAGTCAGAATTTTGATTGCTGTGAAGAGGCATCAGGGCCTTGGCAACTCTTATAAAGGAAAACATTTAATTGGATGGCAGCTTACAGAGGGTCAGTCCATTATCATTGTAGTGCAACATGGTGACATGCAGGGAGACATGATACTGGAGAATGGAGAAGAACCCACATCTCGAGCTGCAGGTGACAGAAAGTGTTCTAAAACATTGGGTGTAACTTAAGCATAAATGAGACCTCAACATCCACCCCTACAGTGACACACTTCCTATATCAAGGCCACTCCTACTCCAACAAAACCACACCTTCTCATAGGGCCACTCTTGAGCTTATAGGGGCCACTTACATTTAAACTACCACATTCCACTCACTGACTCCATAAGCTTGTAATAATATCATGATGCAAAATGAATTTAGTTCAACTTCAAATGTTCCCATAGTCTATCACAGTCTATTACAATATTTTAAAGTCCAAAGTTCAAAGTCTCTTCTGAGATTCATGCAATCTTTCAACTGCAGTCCCCTGTAAAATAAAAATCACAATACAGATTGCATACTTTCAAACATACAATGGCACAAGATATACATTACTATTCCAAAACATAGGGAAGAGAGAATAGTGAAAAATTACCAGACTAAAGCAAGACCAAATATAGCTGGACAAACCTTCAAACTCTGTATACCAGTGTCTGATGTCAAAAAACCCTTCAGATCTCCTTTCAGCTTTGTTGACTGCAACACACATCTTTCCTTGGGCTGGTTTCACTACTTCTTGGCAGTTTTCCTCAGCAGGAATCTGACTATGATGGCATCTCTAACATTGTGGGTCTTTAAGGCAATCCAGGTTTTTCCTTCACACAATGACCTCTCTGGGCTTCCATTTAGACACACATGCCTGGCCTTAGCAACTTTTCTTAGTCAGAGAAGAATATTCCATAATCCCTTTCTTCTGTCCTTGACTCTAAAGTCAGAAACAGGAGGCCAAAGCTGCCAAGTTCTGCTGCTTGCTGAGGTCAGAATATGGCCCCATATTGAACCAGGCCCCAACAGTTCATCAGATCTCACACAGCACCACTGTCTTCCATGAACCTCCTAGTATGGCCCATTGAACAGCACTTAATCAATTGCTTTTCTAATCCACAGTCTCATGATCCATATTTCTTCAAACAAAATAATGGTCAGGTTTATCACAGTAATACCCTAGTCCTTGGTACCAACTTCTGTCTCTGTTGGGGTTTCTATTGCTGTGTAGAAATTCCATGATCATGGCAACTCTTTTTTGGTTTTTTGTTTGTTTGTTTGTTTGTTTTTAATAATGTAATGCTTTACTGATTCTTTGGGAATATCACATTATGTACCCCAGTCCCACTTACCTCCCAGTTCCTACATATCTGACCCTAACCACTATATCATCCCCCCTCAAAAAACCAAATTAATTTAAGATAAAACAAACCAAAACCACCTCACTCCTTTATCTTTTCTGCCTCTCCAAAACTTTTTCACTTGTCCTAGTGGCCATACAATCTGAAGTGTTTTATGCCGTATGCCTCTTTTTTCAAGCACCTCCCCACAAATGTTCATGGCAATGAATAATTGCTCTGATTCAAGGCTTTTGGCCTCTCACCATCTTTATTGGACCATCACTAAAAACCTCTCATGGAGACCCTGATGCTAATATTCCATAGGACTGACTCCCTTCAATAGCTTCAGTGTGTGAAAAGGTAGATGTTAGGATCAGCCAAACCAGGGTCCAGGATATGAGCCTGGGTAGTAGTTTAGCTGGTCAGTCAGGGCTTGCCCCTGGGTCTGCACCCTTAGGCAATGGGTGGAACCACGTCTCCTATACCCATACCATTACTACCAGTTAGGATCATCTTTCCTGAGTGTGGGGAGCTATAATCTGAAGTTTCTCTAACCCTCCTGGTCAGTCCCCTAGATATTTGGTCCCAATCAAGGGATTATATTAATTATTATTTTTTTTAGCCTATGTCTTGGGCTTCTTACTTGCTAACTCTTACTCTTAAACTAATGTATGACTCTTATCCATGTTTAGCCATGTGGCTTGGAAACTATTTCTAAGTGCCGCATTCTTATCTTACTTTCTCTGAATTTTCCTGGCATCTGCCTTGCTTTTCCTTTTCCCAGAATTCTTCTTGTCTGGTAACCCTGCCTATACTACTTGTCTGCTTAGCTTCTAGCCAATCAGCATTTTATTAAACCAATATTTACTGTGTACAAGAGCATGGTCCTACAGCATTACTCCCCACCCCCTTTTTTTTTTCTTTTTAAAATAAGAACTCCAAATCTAATCTTCTTTGTATAGCTTTTCCCTCACCATTATCTAAAACAACTTGTAACCAATACTGTAAACAAAGACAAACATCCATAATCCATTTTTGGGTAATGTGAGCCTAGTTCTCTAGACTACTTCCTGGTGATTGTGAAAACTGATAATCTTGTGGGAATTCTGAGAAAATTCATGAGAAATTCATTATAATCAAGTCATAACTGGAGTAGTCTGTTAGGCTAGATCATCTGTACCAGCAGCACTGCAGCTGTTCTGGAAGCAGAACTGAGAAGAAACTGCAACAGACATGCTCTGAAATGTTGCATCATCTGAGTCCTCCACTTCCATCAGAGACTTTTCAGGGACTCTTCCTCAATCAAACCTTATTTTCTTTAACCTGGAATGAATCCACAGGGAGCCAGCTCCCCCAAGAAGGGTGGGGCTTGCATTCTTTCTGTAGTATTCAGCAAGGAACAGAACCAGATATGCTAGGGCCAGTGAATGGTGGGGCTGGCTCAGCACAGCCCTCAGATTTCAGTGTGCATGGTTCCTATGCACATTGCACATCAATTCAGACTTCAGCTGACACAGGGCAATAGACACAGACATGCCGCAGCCCTGGCCTGAACATCACCATGGCACTTTGTGGCAATGCAAACCAATCAGATTTGTATGGCATTGGCTACAGCATGACACTCTTGACATGGCTTCAGATGTCATCCCAGACCCTCAGTAATGGCATGGTCTTTGGTGGTGACAGGAGCTATGGACATCAACACAGACCTTGGGTATGGTAGAGCCATGGACCCAGACATGACCCTTGGCAGCAGCAGTTCAGCTCCAGATGTCATCATAGCCGTTGTGACATCACAGGCTACTCAGGTTGGCATGGTCCTGGAAGTGGCATAGCCCTCAAAATCCAACATTGCTACAGGTGGTTGCATAAATTCCAGGCATTTTTGTGGCCTTCAGTGGCAACAAGGGTCCTGCATGACAACATAGCCCAGGCTATGGTAGGATCACAAACTTAGACATGGCCCATGGCAACAGCTTAGACCTGGATGTTACTCTGGCCCCAAGGGGCAAGCAGCCAACCATCATGAGCCTGTTCCTCACCATCTTCTCTTTTGTTTTGCCTCTTTCCACAACACAAACTGCTTCTCTTTCTCATTTCTCCACCATATCATTTTTCATCATAATAATACCTACCTGCCTAACATACCAGACAGTCTCAGGGATGTCTTCAGCCAGAATGGACTGTGAGGACATGGACTAACTTGACCACAGCAACTTTTATAAAGAAAAACATTTAATTGGGTGGCTTACAGTTCAGCACTTCTGTTGATTATTATCATGGTGGGATATGGTGGTGTGCAGGCATAAATGATACTGTAGAAGGAGCTAAGAGTTTTACACCTTTAATTCACAGGCAACAGAAAGGGAGCTGAAACACTGGGTGTGGCTTCAGCATATATGAGACCTCAAAGCCCACTTCCACAGTGACACACTTCCTCCAACAAAAACATACTTACTCCAACAATGTTCTACCTCCTAATACTGCCACATCCTATGAGCTTATGTGGGTCAAGTACATTCAAACTACCACAGAGGACTAGCTAATGTAGGCAAGAAATTCTACCCTTAGCTGAGAAGCTATTGGTATTTGATAGGTACTGTAAAAAGAGACAGTCAGTTTTCCTTAAGGGTCAGGCCCCTGGTAGGCTGACCATGCTTCAGGGGTTGACTTCACATCCACATCGGAAGTGTTTAAGCAACACAAATTGAACTTTGAACTGGAAATGCTTTGAAAAGTGTGTGTGTGTGTGTGTGTGTGTGTGTGTGTGTGTGTGTGTACTGATAGTTGAGGTGGATGAGGGGGGCAGGAGGGAAAAATAGAGGATTGGGGGGCAGAGGCTATGTACTCAAGGGGGATGGCATATGTGATGGGTTAGAAAAAGAAAAGGGAAGAGAAAAATGATGTAAATATAGTTAATTAAATAACTTTTTAAAGATAGGAAATTAAACGGCAAATTAAAAGTGGTAGATCTAGGAGGAGTTGGGAGGGTAAACATTATCTAAATAAATATGTGACATTCTCAATGAATTAATAAAATGTTCTCTTAAACTGTGTAAAAAGAATTAGATTCAAGGTCCCCATTTTTCTTAGCAAAGAGAAAACTGTTCCATTTTCAACCATAAGGGCATTTATTATAGAACAATTCAGCCAGAGAGGCTGTGGGTCTAAGGATAGAAAATATAGAAAGTAACAAGCATAAGCGTCTAGAAGAAAAGGCATTAAATTAGTAGTATATTTTGTGTGGAAGAATGTCAACCACCTTCATTTACCAGCTCTGGAATACTAACTTTAAGTCAGGTGTATTCTTCTAGGAGGCACAAGAGAAAAAGTTTTGTTGTTTTTTTCAGAAAAAAATAAAATAAAATCTAAGAAATAGTATACTGATACAGTTACATCTCTAGAAGTTTAAAAAGGGCTTGTTTACATAGCTCAAAAATAATTCTTACACATAGACACATAGCAAATATATATAACTATGATCACTATAAATACATGAATGAATGAGTTGGTGAATGAATGTATAGATGTATAAATGAACAAATAAATAAATCTTGGATACACACTGGCTGCTCTACAGAGATGCTTCCAAACTCACACAAATATGCCTCTATATTCTGTCTCTAATCTATATTTTACTGTTTCATTCTCAAATAACTATGTGTTTACCTTCATATTGGTGTATCACCTACCTTTGTACCAACTACTATGTATCTATCTCTCTAGCCCTTCATCCAGGTAATCATCCACCCACCCACTTAAAGGCACTATAAAGCTAAGAAAAAGTTTCTAGCCAAAACAAAATAACAAAACAAATAAACAATTGTATTTTTTAAAGATAAGAAAAACACATAAAGAAGAAAAAAATGATGTGAAATCTCCCACAAATAAGACTTGGTTTCATTTTACATTTTAAAAAAGAAAAAAAAAGTGTAGATAATTAAAGATAATGAATGAGAAACAGATGCTCCATCATGGATAATCTGGGATCTGCCAGTTATGAACCAAAAGGAAAAGAAGGTGCCCAAGGAAGGGAGATCTATTTTAGGAAGACCTGCTAAAAGCCCTTCAAAATGTAGAACCAAAAAGAAATGGACAGCTTTCTGGACAGGTACAATTTACCAAAATTAAATGAAGAACAGATTAATTACCTAAACAGGCCTATAACCCTTAAGGAAATAGAAGCTGTCATTAAAAGCCTCCACAAAAATGAAAGCCCAGGTCCAGATAGTTTCAGTGCAGAATTCTACCAGACATTCAAAGAAGAATTACTACCATTACTCCTCAGAATATTTCACACAGTAGAAACTGAAGGAATATTGTCAAATTCTTTTTATGAGGACAAAATTACCCTAACACTCAAGCCACTCAAAGGCACAACAAAGAAGGAGAATTACAGACCAATTACCCTCAAAATATTGATGCTAAAATTCTCAGCAAAATTTTGGCAAACCATATACAACAATGTATAAAAAATATCATCCACCATGACCAAGTAGGCATCATCCCTGAAATGAGGGTTGGTTTAGCATACGAAAAACTGTAAACGTTATCCATCAATTAAACAAACTAAAGGAACAAAACCACATAATCATATCCTTAGATGCTGAAAAAGCCTTTGACAAAATACAACACTCCTTAATTGTGGAGAGCTGCATGTAGCCATGCCTTAAAGATGACACTGGCTTCTGCCCTCCACCTTCCACATGGTGAGTGCTCTCAGTGACAAACAATACCTTATATGGCTAGACTGAGGATCTGGCTTGCTTCTGCGTACCTGGACCTATTGGTAGTATCTACATGGCATACTAGAGTTGGCTGCCCAGAGGCTATTTAGGCTGTGGGCAGGTTACCCCGGGGACAGAATGAGAGAGAGCAGAGAGAGAGATAAGATGTAGCAAGTCAGTCAGTCCCCTTAGTAAGTAAGTAAGTCAGAAGTCAGAATTCAAGGTTCCTGAATAAAACTGCTGAAAGAAGAGTCTGGGTGTCATGTCTTCCTTGAGGGACGAGGTTGCACGCGACACTTAATGATAAAAGCTCTGGAGGGAGCAGGAATACAGGGAAAATACCTAAATATAATAAAGGCAATATACAAGAAGCTGACAGCCAGTATCAAACTTAATGGAGAAAAACTCAAAGCAATCCCACTAAAATCAGTAACTAGACAAGGATGTCCTCTTTTCCCTTATCTACTCAATATAGTTCTCAAAGTTTTAGCTAAAGCAATAAGAGAACGAAAGGAGATTAAGGGGATACAAATTGGAAAAGAAGAAGTGAAGCTATCTCTATTTGCAGATGATATGATTGTATACATAAGTGACCCACAAAATTCTTCCAAGGAACTGCTACAGCTGATAAACATATTCAGAAATGTAGCAGGATACAAGATTAACTCAAAGAAATCAGTAGCCCTCCTATACACTAAAGACAAAAGGGCTGTAAGAGAAATAAGGGAAACATCACCCTTTATAATAGCTGCAAATAGTATTAAATACCTTGGAGTAACTATAACCAAAGAAGCAACAGTTATATTTGACAAAAATTTTAAATCACTGAAGAAAGAAATTGAAGAGGATATCAGAAAATGGAAAGCTCTCCCATGTTCCTGAATAGGTAGGATCAACATAGTAAAAATGGCAATTCTACCAAAGGCAATCTACAGATTCAATGCACTGCCCATCAAAATTCCAACACAATATTTTTTGGACCTTGAAAGAACAATACTCAATTTCATTTGGAATAACAGGAAATCCAGGATTGCCAAAACAATTTTGCGCCACAAAAGAACCTCAGGAGGAGTCACCATCCCTGACTTCAAGTTGTACTATAGAGCTACAGTAATTAAAAACAGCCTGGTACTGACATAAAAACAGACTTGTGGATGAATGGAACAGAATTGAGGATCCATACATTAACCCAAAAAACTATGAACATCTGATCTTTGTCAAAGAGGTCCAAAATATTCAAATATAAAAAGATAGTATATTTAACAAATGGTGTTGCCATAGCTGGATGGAAGTGTGTAGAAAACTACAAATAGATCCAAGCCTGTCATCCTGCACAAAACTCAAATCCAAGTAGATCAACGACCTCAACACAAACCCAGCCACTTTGAACTTGGTAGAAAAGAAAGTGGGAAATACAATTTACGAATTGGCACAGGCTTTCTAAATATAACACCAGTGGCACAGATCCTAAGATCAACAATCAATAAGTGGGATCTCCTGAAGCTGAGAAGCTTCTGTAAAGCCAAGGACACTGTCAATAGGACAAAACAATAGAAAATGGGAAAAGATTTTCACCAACCCTACAAGTGATAGAGGTCTGCTGCCTGCCCAGGAAGGGAATCGGGAAATGTGGAGAAGAAAAAATGACCTGATGTGGCGAGAGGAGGAAGGAACCTTGAATAAGGATATACAGGGATAGAAAAAAAAATTCAGAGGGAAAGCTGAACACAAAGTTATTTTATGTGTAGCAAATTATTTGCATTATCACCCTTGATAAGTCATACTTCTGATTTTTATTTTCTTTATAGTTATTGTTAACTTATCAGCATTTTAAATTCAATTTACTGTTTTTCTTGATAAATACAAAATAAATTTAAAAAAAGATAAAATATGTAACTTATTGTAATTTAAAAAACATTGAAATTTCAAATGTTTCCATGTACATAAGTAGTTCAGGTAGCGTTTGCTTCTTTGGTGTTTATTAAGATGGCCATGTTGCTCCTCCTTTGATAAATTCCTATCAATGACCAGATTTATTAATTTCCTCACCTGGAAATAGTTTTGTGTTCCAGACATTAGACTCTATTTGATCAGAAATCATCATTCTTTATTCATAGTGCTGAACCTTATTTCTTAATATTTTGAAATTTTTACATCTTTGATACTGTTCTGCATTGTGTTTCTTATAGACCTGTTAAGCTTACCTCCCTTGGGTCTATTTTGTACATTGAACTTTACAAAAATAAAATGTATCTTATGTGGCTTGATTTTGCATAGAGGTTTCTAAAATGTCACATACATCTATTTATACTGTTTCTCTTCTCCTCAATTATGATTGCTGATGCTTTCTTTTATTTTATTATTTTGATTGCATTATATTTTTATTTGTTGACTGTACATGCACATGTGGTGGGGTAGAAGAATGCACATTGCATCTACAGGTCACAGGACAACTTGGGTCAAATCTCTTTTCTTTCACTTTGAGGGTCTCACAGGTCAAACTCGGGCCTTGAGACTTAACAATAGGCACCATTACCCACTTTCTGGTCCATTTTCTCTTTCTGGAACTTAGAAGAGTATACAGTCGTTTAGCATTTAGCTTATCATTATTTCTTAGCTCATTCATCATTTTTGTTTTGGCTTAAATCATTTTAGATTCTTTATTATAGTGTTTTTGGTTGTCTTCCTCTTTATTTTCTTCTTTTAGGTATATAAACTTAAAATTCCATTGTCTTTCCTCTCATTGTGTTTAGTATGTGGTATTTTTCCTGTTTTTAATTGTAAAAAAACCCACTAATTTATTTCTTTTTTTATTTGGTATGCTACTGTATTTGTCCATGACTTTCCCTGCTTTGAGCATAGTTTAATTTGCTCTTGTAGATTTTATTTTTGCTTTTGTTATTTTCTAAATAGCCTTTGATTGCATATCAGTTTCTACATAGAACCAAAAATTAAATAGGATTTCACATTTCCCCATGGGATGTATCAACACTTTATTCTAAATAAAAATCCATAATTAAAAAAAAAGAACTCAAGAATCTAGAGCCCAAAACCTTGAATAACCCAATAAAAAATGGGGTTCAGATCTAAAAAGGGAATTCTCAGCAGAAGAATTACAAATGGCTAAAAGGCACTTGAAAAAGTGTTCATCATCTTTAGCCATCAGAGAAATGCAAATCAAAACAACTTTGAGATACCACCTGACACCTGTTAGATTGGCTAAGATAAAAGACACAGATGACAGTCAATGCTAGAGAGGGTGCGGAGCAAGGAGAACTTTCCTCCATTGTTGGTGGGAGTGTAAGCTTGTTCAGCCACTCTGGAATGCAGTATGGTGGTTTCTCAGAAAACTGAGAATCAATCTCCCAAGCACTACCACTTCTGGGTGTATACCCTAAAGATGCACAGTCACACTCCAAAGGCATTAGCTCAACTATATTCATAGCAGCATTATTTGTAATAGCAAGAACCTGGAAACAATCTACATGCCCCTCAACTGAAGAATGGATTAGCAAACTGTGGTACATCTACACGATGGAGTACTACTCAGCATTAAGAAAAAATGATATCCTGAAATTTTCAGGCAAATGGATGGATTTGGAGAATATCCTCTTGAGCGAGACATCACAAACCCAGAAAGATAAGCAGGGGATGTACTCACTCATTAGTGGACTCTAAACAAAAACAAAAACAAAAACAAAATAAAAGCAAAGCATGCCCAAGCTGCAAACCACAAACACTGAACAGCTTGGGATCGGACACATCTTGGACTGATCCCTTGGATCTCACTCCCCATAGAGGAACACCTGACTCAGTCTTGATGTTGTGGAGAGAAAAGGGGATTTGCTAGGAGTGGAGGCTGAACTAAGCAATATTACCTTGGGACCTTGGGTTTGCCTGCCCATGGCGGGGATGGGGAGATGTGGAGAAGAAGGAATGACCTGATGTGGTGGGAGGTGGAAGGGACCTTGATTTAGGATATACAGGGATAGAAAATGTGACTTATTTATTCATAATAAAAAAGTACAAATATAAAAAATACAAATGAACAGATTCTAAAAGATCCACAACCTCTTGAGTTCTCAGTATAAAGAATAGCACATGTAGGCACATCATAAAACTTCTGAAAACCAAAGATGTAGAGGAAATGTTAAAAAGCAGCCATGGGAGAAAGATATTATATCTTCAAAGTAGAAATGACACCTGCCAGAGGGCAGCTTTGTGATGCCTGCAAATGCTGCAGAGTGCTGATGAAACTAATATTAAAATTCTGGATAAATGAAAGAAACACCATAACAAAAGCCAAACAATGACTTCAGAAATTTAAAATCCTGTCAGATTTAATCATCAATATTTTATAGAGAAATAAATTCTAAAACCAAAATTTTTATAAAAAAAACTTTATTTAATTAGATAATCTTTTTGCTGAAGAGAAAATGGTGAATACTTAGTGAAAATTAAACAGTTATTAACTTTCAAGCCATGAAAATGTTTGTAGTATTTAGAATATATATAAATTTTAACTTAGGTATATAGCATCAAAATTGATCAGGAAGCGGTGTTTGTGTCATGAAAAGTACACATAAATTAAGATTAAATAAACTTAATGAATGGGCCATATCATCTTTGAAATAATATGTGTGAAAAATGACAGGAGACTAAATGTGGCAAATTAAATTACTTTATAATGCCAATAGAAGGAAATAATATGGATAAAAGTGCTGAAAAATTCATAAGTATGCAGTGAATAATGCCTTTGCAGTTATAAAATCAAATATCCAATGAATGACATTTTTGCCATGAAGTTGCTCTACAAGGCAATTCTGAATTCTGAATAAGACAAATAAATCCCACTAGGTTCAGTTTATAATGACACAATTTAAAGAAAAGAACACAAGAAGATCATAAGAAAAATGTTTGAATTATGTTTTATGCAAACAATAATTGAAAAAAATGAATGTAATATTAAAATTAGACTTAAAGCATTCTAAGTATAGTGATGTATTGTAACCATAAAGGTCCATTTTATGCAACTGTTGCTTGTGTGTACATTAAAATGTAGCTTAGTATGTGTAACACAAAGGTTTATGCATAGAAAGAATCAAATAAGTAAAGACAAGGGAAAAGGAACCAATAACACAGGTGTAAGTTTATTTCACCATCTTATGAACAGCAGATGAATCCAGGAAGCAGGAGGAAGACCAGTAGAAGATTAATCAAACTACCCACATTTACTTATGTTGAATTCTGCAGGTGATGACTTTGTTATTTATATTTCAAATGCAAGCAAAATATGCTTCTAAAACATACCATATTTTAAGTTATAAAGAAAGTCTGCAAACCTGTGGAAGAATTTTTTTATACAGAATACACTGTCTTACCATAGTAAGTTAAGAATCACTCCCAAGTATTAATTAGAAAATTCTCAAAGGGCTAGATGTGGTAGTACATAACTGTTATGTCATCACTCAGGACACAAAAGAAGACAATCACAAGCCTGAAAGCAGCCTGGGCTACCCAGGTGGAACTTAATTCAAAAAAAAAAATCTTCAAATATTTGAAAACTAAAACATTTCAAAATGTAATGTTAATTAGAATATATTTTAAAGTAAATTAAGATGAAAAGTAAATTATTTAAAGCTTTTGGGATTCAGTAAAGGGGTACTCACAGGGAAGTTTGCAACCAAATATATATATATAAACAAGGACCAAAATGCAAGTATAAAATAAACACAAAAGCATCAGACAAAAAGTAACACAGAGATAAAAAAAATTGAGCAAAAATATCATGGAATGTATAAGTAAATACTTTAAAGAGACTAATAAAATATTAAAACTCTTAGTGAGACTACCCAAGAAGAAATAAGACACACATAACCATCATCAATATAACCCACATCCTACAGACACTACAAAGTAAGGAAGAAAATCTGAGCTATTTATTTGTGTTCATTCATTTCAAGTATAAAAAAATTAATAATTTTTTTCATACAGAACAATTTTCCCAAACTGGAATCTCAAATAGAAGTTTAAATATTCTTACAGGCAAATCCTCAGCCAAATACTTCTCTCCAAAAAAAATGGCTAAGCCTCCAAGATACAGATGTGGAGGTGCAGCAGATCTGAGGGAGGAAGGAGACTTCAGGCCAAGTGTGGAAAAGAGAAACTTATTGGGATATAAAAGAAACAAACAAGAAAACTCTAAGCACAAATGGCTGCTGGTAAATTTTTCCTAATTTTAACAGAAGAAAAACACTTTCATCAAGTTTTCCACAGAATGAAGAACTCTTCAGAATATAATTTCAAAAGTCACTTTAAAAAATATCTCATGACTTCAAAAGACATCATGATTGTCTTAAAAAAATAAAAATGAAAGATAAAGGCAATTTAGCTAATAATACAGCTGGAAAACTTCGGAAGAACATTAACAAGGCAGAAATAAAGCATTTCATCCAGGTATTAATTCCAGGACCAAAAAAATGTCACTTACCTATTAAAGAAAATTTAATATAATCACCACATTAATAGAAAACAGAAGGAAAGCCAAATACTCACCTTAGTAGATATAAAATAATAGTTCAATATCAATTTATCTTTAAAGAGTATATTTTTAACATTTTTGGGGAAAAAAAACACCTTCAACCCAGGTTGATTTGTAAAACTCTCTTGAAAGAAGACATCTGGAGACAGCTTCTGGGTTAGGGATGGGTGTGTGTGTGACCCATCGGGAGCAGACTTCCGCATGCTGCCACAGTCTCTGTGATTTCATATTGCCCAGTCCTGTTGTCTGGAAGGTCTTAATTCCTTGGCATCCTCCATCCACTCTGGCTTCTCCACTCTTTGTGCCTCCTCCTTCATGCTGTTCCTTGAGTTCTATGGGGAGGAATTGGATGAAGACACCTCTTTTAGGGTCAGGTTTCTTACTCTGCATCTTGTCTGGCTGTGGGTCTCTGCATTTGTTCTCACCTACTGCAGGAGGAAATTTCTCTGATGATAGCTGAGTTATCTCTGATGACTATTTGCAAATTAAAAAAAAAAAAGTTGCTTGCTCTAAGGGAGTCTCACTGGGAAAACAAACCTCCCTTAAGGATAGGCCCTATGCCCAGCAGTAGATAGGCATCAGGAAACAAACTCAATGGCATCTTTGGCATCCGTGTCTCATAATATCATGTCAGGGCTCTTTGTTCCTTTTTCTTTCTAATTTTATCCTTTTTATTTTTTAATTTATTTTACCTCATAGATCCTTTGTGCATATATGCCTTCTAGTTTGTATTTTTCTGAGATTATTGAAGATACAAACTAGTGGGTCTCTGCATCTATCTGTTTCCTGTGTCTTTTCTTGGGCTCTTTTCCTGATGCTTGCTTGTTTTTCCCTATTCTGATATTTTATTTTTGTTTTATCATACTGTGTTTTATTTTGCTATTATCCCTTAGATGTCTGAGTTTGTTTTCTAATGAGTGACAGAAAGGAAGAGGCTCCAAAAGGAGCCAAAAAGGAGAGGAAACTGTATTAAGATATATTGTGTAAAAAATACATTTTTAATAAAATAAAAAAATTTCTTCCACTTGAGGTTGGAAGGAGACAAGAATACCTGTTATTCTTGGTTCTATTTCACATTACCATCTTGAATTTACTCAATGAAATATGACACAGTAAAAAAGTTAAGTATTAAAAAGCAAAACAAAATTATCACTATTTGCAAGTAGCATTACTATGCTTTAGACATTCAAAAATAGCCTGCAGATAGCTTTGGGATTAAAATATGAATTCCAAAGTATAACACAATACAAGGTCAAAATACAAAATACGAATTGCATATTTTTGTCATATCAGTAAAGTTCAATTAGAACATAAAATAGGAAACATACTCTATAAGAACATGAAACATCAAATACTTGGGAACGGATGTTTCAAAAGGTGTTGAAGCCAGACATAAAAATAAAAATGTTACAGAGAAATGATAGATCTAAAGAGATGGTGGAACACAAGGCTTATAAATTTCAAGGGATGATATAAATATGTCATTTATCCTCAAAGTTATCCTTTTATTCAAAGATAGTCTAACTATCAGCAATTAAAAATCTCAGCACATTTTTGCTTTTTACTTTAGGAAAATTGAAATGCTATTTCTAAAATTTTTATGTTATACATGAAATGTGTGTGTGCATATATTTTGAAAAAGAGAGAATAAAATTGAAACACACTAACAAGCATAAGTTCTTTTTTTCTTCCAAATGAAATTGCAGTGTTGAGATGTGCATGGTGACATATTTTCAGTCTCTTTATTTGGCAAGGTGAGGCTGGAGAACTGGAGTTTGAGACTGGCTTGAGTGAACCTATCATGAGAATAAAATAATAAAAAGTAATAAGGCTGTACTGTTGGCATATGATTAAGCAAGCAATTCAGCAGACGAGAACAGAAGACCTGGAATGTATCCTCATACACACAGCAACCAATATTGGGAAAAATACTATAGCTGTAATCAACGCGGAATAAATCAGATGTTCAATTAAAATGAAACCAAAACTTGTTTGTGTCTCATCATATAAAGCTAAACAGGACTTAAACAGTGTGGCAGTTGTTGTTCATCAATTTGACACAGTTTGAATCATTTGGGAAGAGGGCCTCTCACTTGAGAAAATGGTCCTATAAATATTGTCTATCAGCAAGTCTGTTAGACATTTTCTTGATTAATGATTGATATTGGAGACACTAGCCCACTATGGGTAGTGCCACCCTAGGGAGCTGGCCCTGAGTTAACACTTTAGGGTGAGCAAGCCAGAAAGAGCGAGCTAGTGAACATTGCTGCTTTATGGCTTTTTCTTCACTTCCTGTCTTGAGTTTCTGCCCTGACTTCCTTCTATGATAGACTGTAACTTGTACGTGATGGATTGGGACTTGTAATTTTTTCCCTCCTCGGTTGCTCTGGTGTTTTACACACCTCAGCAATAGAAAAGTAACTCAGATAAACAGGGAAGTTAACAGTGCCAACTTTATAGACTAAAGTGTTTATCTTCATAATTGTGAGCAAAAACTGCTTAACAGGGTTCCCAAAATATCCATTATGTGAAACATCAATAAAATAGATTGCACAAAGTTTGTCCTTTGCTTTCCAAATCCACTAGAAAAGGAGCCTCAGAGTAAGGCAAAATATGGTAGATTTTTGTAATATGCATGTCTATATAAAATTAAATGCAGAGGATATGCCACAACTTTTAAAATCTAGTTAAAAAATACATAAAATGCAATAAAAATTGGGTAAACCTCACATGAATCATTTTGCAAAGGCAGATAACCAGGTGGCCGGAAAGACCAACTTATCAAGGCTGACTAAACTGTGATGAGTCATCCACAGCCACATACACTCACATGCTCACACAATAATGACTAATATTAACAAAACACTCTAACAATGTCATATAGGGAAACAATATAAATCAACCCATATTCTGAGTAATTCCTGAAGAATAAATTTCTTTAATCACATTGAAACTGTTTAGCAGTATTTATTAAATCTCAACATGAACTTTCCCTATTGTGTTGGAATTCTGCTTTTAAGTTTATTCCAAAGAGAAATGCATAAATATGTTGACCAAAATGAAATACAGTAATATGCATAAAAACATGCCTCATGGCCATTCTAAACTGAAGCTGTTTATGCCCTTGAATTATAGTATACAGGGATTAGTAATACTTGTGTAATGTGGTTACTATATAAATTACAAAAAGCAGACTATTATAGGAAAAAAACATTCAGATGGACTTCCAGAATCATAATAATCAATGAAAGACTCCAAATACTAAGGAGTGCAAACAGCATGATTCTATTTCTATAATTTAAGGAGTAACCAAAATAATCTATTGTGATATTAATTAGAGCAATTATTACCTTATCATAAAAGAATAAATTTAGTGGTTTTTATTAGTTTTCTTGTTTTTAAATAAAGATTTATATTTTTAATTATGTGTATGTTTGCATCTGTGTGTGAATATGTGCACATAAGAATGAGTGCAGGTACCCACAGAAGACAGTATCCTGAGGCAGAGGTACACACAGGTGGTTTTCAGGCTACTGATATGAGTTCTGGGAACTGAACTTGGATCCTACGCAAAAACAACAGGTGTTCCTTATTACTGAACCATTCTTCAGTCCTATTCATTTGCTTCTAAAAGATACATATTTCTGTGTAGGCCTAGATTGCCTGAAACACATTTTTTTTCCTGCCTCAGCCTTCAGAAGGCTGAGATTACAAGCTACTAAGCACACTTTCATGCTCAGCCTAAATGGACTTTCCAGGAAGATTTGCATGACTGAAGCATTTTTACCTTAATCGCTATCGTGACTACATACCAGATATTTAGAAAATATCTATTGCACTGTAGAACTAGCCTTCTCCTTAATTTTAGGTGATTTATCTATCTACATTGGCCAAGTTTTTTAAAAAAAGTTGTCAGTTAATTTTAAAAGATAATAACTAGGAAATTTAACCATAAGATACATTCACATGTTATTTTTAAACAGTAATTACTCTTTCAAATCCTAAAAATAAAATGCTGACAGAAATCCTTATATTACACATAAAAATACAAAATGAAACTGTCTACAGAATACAGGCTGAAAGTACATACAAAACTAAACTTAATATGACATTGTGCTCCATCTAGCCACAAAATTCTCAAAGTTATAACCATGCAAAACGTAAACACCTATGATCATGGTGTTTATAATCTTCCTACACTGGAAGAAGTTATATCTTTCAATATATGAATAGATATAGTATGCAATATTTATTCAAATGTCAAAGGAAGTGAGCCATTACAGAAAGTCTGTATAAATTTCTGAGAATGGAATTTTATCTCTTGATTCTACTTTGAGACAACATATTTAAAGTGAAGTAGAAAGCAAAGAGTCTGGGGTCAAGAGAGAGTTAACTTTTGTAGTTAGAGACATTTTTCTGTGAATATAAAGCCATTTTGTATGTTTTACAAAAGTGGTTGCCATACCCTCTCCCATAATCAAAAGAATTAGCTAAGAAAAATTTGTATCATTCCATGTAAAATAATCACATAATTGTACTGAAGGAAAAAGAGCCTGTATGTCTGCAAACTTAGAAAGAATTCAATGACGAATACACCCTGGATACAGTAGACGCCATGACAAAAGGAATCCAAGCATGTTACAAATATGTGATGCAACTTTTTAAAAAGTATAGGAGGAAGGAGCTGCAGAACTGAGTAACCTTGGAAATAACTGTAATCTTTAAGGTTAAAAGCAAAAGGAATACTGAAAAATCGTCTTATTACTCATCATGCTTGTCTCTTACAATAATATGGCTTCACAATTTTTAAATTGCAAAGAACACATAATGAAACTGGGAAAATGAGTAAAATATAAGCAGAAGGTAGGAGATGGTTCTGGAGGTGAGCCATTTTCACGTCATCAAAGGAAGGGAAAAACTGGAATAAACATGAGATACCATGGCAGAGCCAGATACATCAAATGAGTCCATATATAGTTTAAGATACAGTCATGCCATTGTAAACATCTATATAAAACATGTGTGTTTCCTAGGGGAGGACATAGAACAATGATGTTCTAGTAGCAATAGGCAGAGTCATGCCCAGGTCATCTTCAGCAATGTTATTCTTCAATGAAGGAATAAGGATTCACTAAAGAACAAGAAGATTCTTGGGCAAATGATGAACAGTGCACATGTAAGATGAACTCTAAGTATTTTGTCATTAGAAAGTGAGGGCATACTAAGATAAACAACATGTAAATCAAACAAAGGCATATATATCTGTATACATAAATAAATATATGTATATATGCAGAAACCAAGTGAAAGACACATCCCCATCAGTACTCAGAATTAGATAATCTAAGTTAAAAAAAAGTACTTGCATATTATTGAGTTATAACTCCAGTCCAAAGTAAATAACCACAAGATATTACATTCACAGATGAACTATTAAGCACTCAACGAAATAAGAACAATACATTTATCATGAAGAATTCTTAACAATGTACAGATGCTCCTCCCTCAAAGAGGAAGGATAATTCATGTCTCTTGAGTATAGATTTCTCTTAGGGATTCTGTTCCAAAAAGTGCAATGGGAAAGAAGAACAGTAACATTGCTCTAGAGAGACTCCCACATTCTTGTCTTTTCGGGGACAACACATTGTTGATAAGTCATACTGATTATATGGGTCCTGATATGAAATCCGGAAAAAAAAAAAAAAAAAAAAAAAAAAAAAAAACAAAAAAAAAAAAAACGTTTCTTTACCTGTGTAACCTTCTTCAAAACACTTTTAACTTCAGTCATTTCAGGGGATAAACCTCAGACAGTCTAAACTAAGTCTTTTCATAAAATATGTCTCAAGGTCATCACTAGCAGTAGCAGGGTTATCAAAAGCAAAAAACAGAAAGATTGCCACAGGAGAATCTAAAGAAATCCACAGTGCAGCACCATATCCAGGGAGAATCTAAAGAAATACACTGTGCAGCACCATATCCTGAGAGCCCCAGAAGGCCACAGTGACACTGGAGCAGAGCCCATTTGATACAAAGAATAGGCTTTAGGGGCATGGACACAAAAATGTAATTAAGAATCCTTAATCAGTTTTGATCACTACATGTAAACAATAAACGATTTCACTCAGACGATATTTGACTCAATCTCTATTTTTTGTAAACTCTTTGAAATTAAGTTTATTACAGTAAGAAAAGTCATTAAGAAGGCTTGCAATTAAAGTAGAACAAATCTGTAAAGAAATAGAACTGTTTAAAAATACTGGAGAACTGGCCTTGCTCCTTGCTTCCTGCTGTATTGGGTAAGCAAGTCCGGGCAGAGCAAGAGAGTTCATCCAGGATGATGATGAGGGAAAGCTGGCAGGCTGACCAACCTAGCTTACACCCAGACCCAGAACCAGGACTATGAGGATGTCATCCTGTCATCCACCTCATCTATGAACTTCTGGAGCATGTGAAGGGGCCAACCCGCAGTTCAAAAACTACAGGATCTCCATGACACAAGGCAAAAATAGGATATCTAAGACAAGTTCCAGTGAAGGCCCAGTATCAGAACTATATCAGGAGCCAGAGGCCTAGAAGCAGACCAATTCATTACAATGAACAGTTAAAACATGTGGATTAAAGGGTATGCTGTGTGACTCACTGGGCCACAAAACTACAGCTTCCATGCGTGGATATTTTTAATTTGTTTTATTATTGTTTATTTGTTTTGTTTTTGTTCTTTTGGTTTTCTGTTTGTTTTAGTTCTAATTTTGTTTTGGGGGAGATTGAAAGGGCAGAGGGCAGAAGTGAGGGGACAGAGAGATGTGTGAGATTGGGATGCATAATGTGAAATCCACAGAGAATCAATAAAAGTTAAAACTAATAAAATTACAACGAGGAAAAGGAGGTTGGCTCAGAGTAAAGCACCCGTCATGCATGCATGAAGACCTATAATCATCTATGTCATATAGATGGACACAGCAGCAGGCATTTGTCACCAGAGTGATAGTGAGAAATAGAGACAGGTAGATAATTAAAGCTCACTGGCCAACAACTGGTGAATCCCTGGTTCAGTGAAAGACCCTGCCTCGAAATATAATTGGAGATGCAGGAAAAAAAACATCTGATGTTGAGCACTGGCTTCCACACATGTGCAGGTATGCATGTTAACATGCACACATGAACATGATATATATTTGGATACATGTATCACAAACACAAAGAAAAGTACAATGAGAATTAAAAATAGACCTATATGGGGAATCAGAAGATTGAGAATCTTCCACCAATACTTAAAATCAGAATAAAGAAAATTATTGGAGGACATTGACAAATAATTTAATAATTATAAATATTTCTGGGACAAATGGAAGAAAAATAAAAGGGAGAAAAATACCTCCAAAAACTCTCAAATTGTACAAAGTAGTGGAAATAATATAGTATTTTATCTGTACTAACAGGAATGGATTGATGATAATAGAAGTTTTCAAAGTTGAGAGAAAATAAGTACCCTATCTTGAATTCTATACCCAAGGAAACTAAAAATAGGTTGAGATCAAAATAAAAGTATTTTCTGATATCCAGGATTCAAAAATCAATCTTTCAAAATTCTGCCTCAAGAAGCTCCAAGACAGTGAGACCAACCACTTCAAAAGAGTTATTCTAGTCTCTTTCCAGTCACTGTAATGAAAAATCTAAGTAGACTGCTTTACAAATAAATGATATTGATTTTGCCTCAAGTTTTTGGAGGTGAGAAGAAGTCAGAGGACCATCGCTGCTAAATGTCTTCTTGAAACCAGAAAGGTCTTAGAGGACAGAAAAACAGTAAATGCGAGCTTGCCCTCACCTCCACCCCTATCTTTTTCTCCACTTTTATTTTCTTCATAAAGCCATAAAGATCCAATCATTAACACTTCACTCTGAAGACCTTATAAAATGTAATCATGTCCACAAAGTCCCTTTGTACAATACATAGCTGGATTAAGCTTCAACACCTTCTCACTGCCTCACAACTGGGATGAACCTTTGAACAACACACTCAGGCTATGTCTCAACCATAGCAGAAATGACTCATGGCATCATCAGCCCAGGGCAGGAGAGATACTGTTCACAGGATCACTGTAGAGAAGTGCTGGGACTGGAAATCAGGCAAGAGAACATTAGGGAATCCAGTGAAGTGAAGTATAGAATTTATAGGTACCCCAGTCCATGGAAGATATAGCAGTAGAGGCTCAACAGAAAAAGTTGTAAATCTTAAAATTTTGCATTAACTCCTATGATACAATCTGTCAGAAATAATGGGAAGAATTGGTCAATGAGTTCAAAACAGACAAAAAACCAAAAAGTAAATGTTAATAAACTATAGAAACTATACCTAAAAATATAATTTTTGTAGTGTTCATTTTTAGGGGATGAGAATACTGACATATTATGTATCTAATAAAGTTTGCCTGTAAATTACAGGGCAGAGCAAGCCACAATTAGACAGGGAGTGCTGGTACACACCTTTATTCCTAGTACTCATCTTGGGAGGAAGAGGAAGAAATTCCTCTGGATCTCTGAGAGTTCAAGGCCAAATAGAGTTAGCAGTGGTGGCACACACTTTTCACCCCAGCACTTGAGATCCTGTGCCTCTGCTCCCAGAACTTGGAAAACGCACACACATATACACCTTTAATCCCAGCACTAAGAAAGTTGAACGAAGAAGTGATATAGCTGGGCAGAGAAAGAAATAAAGCAGGAAAATGGAAGAGTTCAACCCTTTTCATGAAATCCCCTTCCATTTTGGCTGAGGATTCAGAGGCATTCACTCTGAGGATGTAGCTTGTTCCTGTATCCCTGATCTTTCAGATTTTCCCCAATATCTGGCTCTCATTTCTTAATTATAAGACAAAGTCATACAAAATCTGGTGATCAGCTCTTGAATTCTCAAAAAAGCCACTTGCCTATAACCTTGCAGTTACTGGACAGGCCAGAGCTACACCTGGCTGGCTAAATTTTCCTTTAGGAGTTTTCTCCAGCCAGCTTTGTCTTTTAGGTAGTTCCTCATGTGTTACTTCTCCACGATCTCCTGAGTGAGTGTTCAGACCGTCGTTTCCCTTTCATGTTGTGTTGTGGCTTACACTTTGACCCTCCTTGAGCTGCTGCCACACCAGGTAGATGCCTCACTTTACTGTCATCTGAATCATCATTCTCAGCAGATTTAGTGAGTCAATTGGAATATCTTAAAACAGGAAATATGTTTACCACACAGTATTTTTTCCCACATTCAAAATTGGGAAACAAATTTGGTCCTTGTTGGATAATACTCTAGATGATTTGAAAATGGAAAATTAAAGGAGAGGATAATTAATGTAGATAAAATTAATGTAATATCTATTATGTATCTGTTTGTTTGACCATTCTTGTTTTAACCCTAAAAATGTTGGTTTCTATGAGTGCCATGTTGGTTGATATGAATGCCAAGATACAAGAAACAGATCCAGACAAAGAAATTTAATGAAAAACCAATCTCAATATTGCTTTATAAGATTACAGAGAACAACTTAAGACTTTTTTTTAAACTTTATTTATTTATTTATTTGCCTTGGTGTTTTGCCTGGAACTGGAACTACAGACAGTTGTTAGCTGCCATGTGGGTGCTGGGAATCGAACCCGGGTCCTCTGGAAGAGCAGATGGTGCTCTTAACCGCTGAGCCATCTCGAACAACCTAAGGCTTTCAAATAGCCAACCTTAATTTATTGAAGAACCTTAAAGGAATTTGCAAATGATAGAAATGCCCCAAACTTTGTAAGAGCTGAATGGACGCCTGTGCAAATGTAAGATTTGAGAAGATTCTAGGAAGCAATAGTCTCATATGTCATGTACTCACCCTTTGTAAAGCATGGTCAACTTGGATAAAATTACCCCTAAAGACTGGACAGACATGGTTACAGTGGTTTTTTGGAGTTGCTTCCCAATTACAATGAAAGTCTTCATAGAAGAATGAAGCTAAGACCATTAAACAACAAAGTAGGGCTAGAGGTAGTAAAATCTCCCAATACCAACTTCTTGGGGAGGAAGATTATGCTAGTGAAGAATGGCAATTTTTATGTGATGACCACATGCTAGCTTTATGTTGAATGGCAGTGGGGAATTCTAGGGATATAATTGAAGAAACAGAAAAGAAAATTGAGTTATTTACAAAAGTGATATGGGGCCTAAAAGAAACTTTCATTGATTGCTTACAAAGATTGACTTTAACAGTAAATAGAATGGTACCAAATTCAGAAGCTAGACAAATAATAATTGAATCTCTGACTTTTAAAAATAAAAATAATTCACAATGAAAAACAATAATTAGGCCATTTAATGCAAGATCAGCACCCTTGGAGAAATGGATCTGAGATACAATTAATATGGAATTTCATAACTATGATAATGCTTGGGAAGAAGTTATTTCAAGAAGTTTAAATAAAAAAATTTAAAATGTTTTACCTCTGGTAAACAAAGTCACTTAAAAGGGGACTATAAACAAGGCATTCCTAGAAACAATGTATTTTGCTAAGAATAATCCCAACAGAATATTCTTTTGCAGGAGGTGTGACAAAGGAAGGCATTGAGCTAACAAACTTAGGTCAACAATGGACAGGAAAGGAACTTTTTTGTTTTCAGAAAATAAACACTCCTCAAAAGGGCCTCTGGCAGGTCCCCATATCAAATTTAGTTGGGTCTTAGTCTATTATCCTGGAGGAAACACTTTCTCAGAGTAATTAAAGAATCTAATGCCTTTTGTAAGACCACTCATCTCTAGATAATAGAGAAGATATAGAAAAGAGAACAAAACATCATGAGAAATCATAATCAAAATTGATAAAGACTAGAAAGGGAACCTCCCCAAATATAGGGTTGGAGCAGGGTTCTATATTTGTCTTTACAGAAGAATAGAAATACTCATCTTCAAGAAATCAAAAGACTTTGGACATCTAGACATCTAAAGCAGAAGGAAAGGCTATCCAGGAAAAAAAAAATACAAGCAAAAAAAATTAGACCTATTGAAACTAAGAGTTGGTTCATTGAGAAAGTTAACAAGATAGATAAGCCCTTGGCCAAACTATAGAGCTACAGAGAGAGAGTGTTCAAATCAACAAAATCAGAAATGAAAAGGGGGACATAACATCAGACCCCCAGGAAATACAGAGAATTATCAGATCATATTTTGAAAATCTGTATTTCACAAAAATGGAAAACCTAGAAGAAATGGACAGCTTTCTGGACAGGTACCACCTACCAAAATTAAATGAAGATCAGATTAATTACCTAAACAGGCCTATAACCCTTAAGAAAATTGAAGCTGTCATTAAAAACCTCCCCAAAAATAAAAGCCCTGGTTCAGATGGTTTCAGTGCCGAATTCTACCAGACGTTCAAAGAAGAATTACTACCGTTACTCCTCAAACTATTTCACACAGTAGAAACTGAAGGAATATTGCCAAATTCCTTTTATGAGGCCACAATTGCCCTAATACCTAAGCCACTCAAAGACACAACAAAGAAGGAGAATTACAGACCAATTTCCCTCATGAATATTGATGCTAATGTTCTCAACAAAATTTTGGCAAACTGTATACGACAATGTATAAAAGATATCATCCACCATGACCAAGTAGGCTTCATCCCAGAAATGCAGGGCTGGTTTAACATACGAAAAACTGTAAATGTTATCCATCATATAAACAAACTAAAGGAACAAAACCACATGATCATATCCTTAGATGCGGAAAAAGCCTTTGACGAAATCCAACACTCCCTTATGATTAAAGCCCTGGAGAGATCAGGAATACAGGGAGAATACCTAAATATAATAAAGGCGATTTACAAGAAGCCGACAGCCAGTATCAAACTTAATGAAGAAAAACTCAAAGAAATCCCACTAAAGTCAAGAACTAGACAAGGATGTCCTCTCTCCCCTTGTCTTTTCAATATAGTTCTCGAAGTTTTAGCTAAAGCAATAAGGGAACAAAAAGAGATTAAGGCAATACAAATTGGAAAAGAAGATGTGAAGCTATCTCTATTTGCAGATGATAAGATTGTATACATAAGTGACCCACAAAGTTCTTCCAAGGAACTGCTACAGCTGATAAACACCTTCAGCAATGTAGCAGGATACAAGATTAACTCAAACAAATCAGTAGCCTTTCTATACACTAAAGATAGAAGAGCTAAAAAAGAAATAAGGGGAACATTACCCTTCATAATTGCTGCAAATAGTATTAAATACCTTGGAGTAACTATAACCAAAGAAGTAACAGACCTATTTGACAAAAATTTTAAATCACTGAAGAAAGAAATTGAAGAGGATATCAGAAAATGGAAAGCTCTTCCATGTTCCTGGATTGGTAGGATCAACATAGTAAAAATGACAATTCTACCAAAGGCAATCTACAGATTCAATGCACTGCCCATCAAAATCCCAACACAATATTTTATGGACCTTGAAAGAACAATACTCAATTTCATTTGGAATAACAGGAAAGCCAGGATTGCCAAAATAATTTTACTCAACAAAAGAACCTCAGGAGGTATCACCATCCCTGACTTCAAGCTATACTATAGAGCTACAGTAATAAAAACAGCCTGGTACTGGCATAAAAACAGACTTGTGGACCAATGGAATAGAATTGAGGA